>JABRWK010000289.1:74174-84544 GCA_013372445.1 Hypothenemus hampei | reverse complement strand
GGACTTTTTGTAGTGAAGTTCTGGCAGTATGTGATGACATGTAGAGTTGATATCAGCAATTTGCAGTAGTGCTAAAAATTATACGTTTTTTATTTACTGCCCTTTAAAAAGAATTAGTTTTGTATAAAAATTTCTAATATTGGACGAAATACAAGCATTCTTACATAAATAAAACATTCTTATCCTGAAGTATAAACTGGCTATTGCCTTTATTAATAAAAGTCTATGGTTTTTTAAGGGGTTTTGATCATGTTGTGACATTTTTGAAAAGACATTAGTATTTATAAAATGTTTTAATACCTTAATTAAAATTAATTCTTGGGAGAATTTTGCGTTCCTTAATGGCAAACATGGCTTCAACATTTTTTCAGTTATTTTACATACAGTGATTACACTTTGTGAAGGATATTTTAATTTGCCATGTTTTGTGTGTAATTTTTAGATCGATTAATGAGCCGCAAAAGTCTTCCCTATCCCCATACAAAACATCCACACAAGACTCACATTTTAATTTTCTACCCAAGTTATAGCTAACAAAACCAGAGATATATGTGATGACTGATAAAGCATAAACCGAATGTGTTGTAAAAGAAGCGATATTTTCATGATCGTTTAAAATATTTAAAAAATGGTCATCTTCATCAATTAATTCAATTCTATTTACAACACATTCGTTTATGATATCTTCTGGTTTTTTATTAGTCGAGGAAGCATTCAGTATATTTATCTGCTCTAAGGGGATACAATTACCTGCTCCATTATCTCTTATTTCTGCGTTTATTAAAATTTTCTTGTAGGCAGCGGTAAATTGCCTACAAGTAGGATTATTATTGTATCCCCCATGAGCTCTAATACTTGAGAAAAATAATTCTTTGTGGTCTTGGTTTAGCTTGTATGAGGGAATAAATTTTAAAATTCCAGAAACAATGTAATCCTTATACAAGGACATGAGTGTTTCAAAGTCTAACAAAATCCCTAAGAAACCAAATTTTGTCGCGGATTCGGTTATAAACATACCATTCTTAAACTTTAATGATAATATGTATGGTTTAAAAGTTAGATAAAAATTTTCAATTTTATTAAAATTAGCTGTACATATGGCCTGTTTATAACGGAATCCACTTAATCTGTGACTATTGAGTATGTCAAAGGCATTATTTTCATTATAAAATTGGCAGTAGGTCCACATTCTTGAAAGTTGTCTAACTTTAATGTTTCCTTATAAAATAATAAAGCTTGTGCGACTGACTCACTAAGCAATTGTGTAGCCAGTCGCACTTTCATTTTTTGTTTGAAAAAATGAATGTGGGCATCTCTTAATTTATTGCCCAAATGGAAGCCCTCTTGTTGTTGTAGGGTATTCAATTCCTCAAGGTAATGAAAATCAATAACACCTCCATTTTTGTCAATAAATATTCGTTTTTCCACAAAACAGTTTCTAATCAACTTTAACATGTGAACGGGGTCTGGAAAAAAATAAATATTTTTGTTGCTCACCGTAAATTTAGTTGATAATACTGTTCTATTCAAAGGGCAATCGTATACTCTCATCATTGCTATATTAGATGGTGCACCATCAAATGTACGATTTATTATAGTTATTCCTATATCAATGAGTTCGTTTATCGCCTGTCGCACTAGTGAAGCTTTTTGTTGACTATTGAGTCCTGCAATGAAAAAATATCCTACAGGTATTTTCCATGATTCATTAATGGCTACCACCATGCAAACAAAGACTTCTTTTGCTATTTCCACATTATCCCCATGCAAATCGTTACCGCAATTTACATAGCCATAATAAATACCGTTAATATGCTCTATATTCTGTCTAATGAACATTTCGTCAAATACTAATGAACAAAAAAATTTTTTTTGGCAAAGAATGCTTAACTCTAATTTTTAAAAATTAATTGCTTCTGCTGTGAAGCCAGGGTTACCGCTTATTGCCGTATACCATTTTGAAAGTGTTTTGGGATGTGGCAAACAATTGTAAAGTGTACGGCGCACATAAGAGTAGGCTTTCGGCGAATAAAAGTGCAAAGTAATTGCAAATTTTTTAACATCATGCTCATAACGTCGGCTAACTGGTCTTTTTGTTGTTTTTTTTCAAAAGAGTCGCCGTATTATGTCTTTATTATTTCCAAATTCGTCTAATAATAAATTTTCATTTTCTTCCAGTATTAAATTTTTCTTTCTTAATTTCTGTATCATTTTCTTCAATGAAGAAATGGTTTTTTTTGACGCCATGCTACTTTTTGTAAATGACGAATTTGTCTCGATTTTGAAATAACCTTACTTGATAATTCTGCGATTTTTCTTTTTAAGCCTCTTTTCCTATACGAATCCTCATCATTTTTGTTCGAAAATAAAGACATTAGTGGAGATTCTTTGCTAGAGTCGTCTACAATTGTCTTTATCTACAAAACAGTATATAATATTTTTTTACAATGTACTTCACAATTTCTTTATCATACTGTAACTTCATAACTACTACTTGGTAGTTCATTACGAACATTAGGAACAGGAACAAATGGAACTTTGGGAACAGGAACTAATGGAACATTGGGATCAGGAACTAATGGAACATTGGAAACAGGAACAAATGGAACTTTGGGAACAGGAACAGGAACATTAGAAACATTTGGCTTGTTCTACAACAAATACGTTCCAATAGAACAATTAGCACAAATTTACGTATTAAAAAAACTTACATAATTTTTTCGATCAACAACAATTGTAGGAACTGAATACTTTTTTAAACGAACCACCATAACAGATGTTCTATCAAAACAATCTGTTGTAAAATGTTTGGAACAGAGATAATTTGCCGCTTTCGGATCCAGTTTGGCTTATTTACAAAATCAATCCATTCTTGCCTAATTCGACTTCTTGGAAAGCTAAATTAACCCTTCGGCAGGCGCGTCGTTGTACTTTGTACAACATTTGGGGTTATGCTATATTTGCGGCTCTTTCATGGATTTGTTTACAATTTTGTTGTGAAATATTCATTACCCTATCTCTAACCAACCTTTTTAGTTGGTGATCTAATTCTGTTCTTGCGCATGGCAAGTGTTATGTTTCTTGTAATGTGACAACGCGGGAAATCACGTAATTTTAACCTTAAAAATTATCCATACAAAAGGAAAAAGGTAAGGTAAGTTTCTAAATATATTTACAGAAGATAAAAGAATTAAATATATTTACAATATAGGTATTATTATTATATATTTTTATAAAAAGTAATCTTTTTTTTTTAGAGTTCCTTCTTTTATGTAGATGCACTATTTATGATAGTTTATAAAATTTAGTATTCCTAATTTTAGATTAGGATGTCCCAAATGATACTTGAAGGAATTGTGAAAAGTTTGGAAGATCATTTGGAGGAAGAAGGCGAAAGCAACTCCCAAACAATAGAATCGAACAGCGATCTCAGTGGAGAAGAAATTGAGGATGCCAATCACGATTCCCTGTCGGAACAAGATGTTGAAGAAGGCGAAGAAAAGGAAAATTGTGATGAAGTTGGCAATAACAATGAATTTTTTGTTGGAAAGGACAAAAAAACAAAATGGAAAAAAACCCCTATTTCTAAAAAATCAAAAACCAAACAAAAAAATATTCTAAAAATAGTTCCTGGGCCGAAAGAATCATGTCGAAATCTTCCAAACGAAATGGAAGCATTTTCAAAATTATTTGACATTACTATCGTTGACGAAATTGTCAAGAATACGAACATTTACATAACACGAAAACTTGGACACTTCAAGAGAGATCGTGATTGTAAAGCCACTGAAAGGAGTGAAATTTTAGCTCTCATTGGTGTCCTGTTTCTAATCGGGATCAAAAAAGCAAGCCGTACCAACGTTCTCGAATTATGGGCGACTGATGGAACTGGAATCGAAATTTTGAGATCTGTGTTCAGTTACAAACGATTTTTGTTCCTTCTGCGCTGTTTACGTTTTGACGACCTAGCAACAAGGATAGAAAGACGAAAAGTAGACAAGCTTGCAGCTATACGGACCGTTTTTGAGAAATTTGTTGAAAACTGCAAAAGCAACTACAATTTTAGCGAATTCGTCACAATTGATGAAATGCTTCATGCATTTAGAGGTCGCTGCTCGTGGATTCAGTATATTCCCAGTAAACCTGCAAAATACGGGATAAAGATGTTTGCTGTTTGTGATGCCAGAACTTTCTACACTGGAAATTTGGAGGTTTACGTGGGAACGCAGCCGGATGGACCTTACAAACAATCAAACACACCCGTAGAAATTACCCAACGGTTAGTGAGAGAAATTGAGGATTCCAATAGAAATCTCACGATGGATAACTGGTATACGAGCTATGACTTAGCTTCATACCTTTCGTCCAAAAAAATAACCATGATTGGTACTATGAGAAAAAATAGAAGAGAAATTCCTTTTCAATTTTTACCAAAGAAAAATGGGATTGTAGGTTCGAGTTTGTATGGCTTCCAAACTGATAAAACACTTTTGTCGTACGCCACAAAAAAAAATAAATCGGTTATATTATTGTCAACTATGCATGATACTGATGGCATCGATGGAAAAACCCAGAAGCCTGAGATTATAATCGATTATAATGCGACTAAAGGAGGAGTCGATTGCGTAGACCAAATGTGTGCAACTTACTCCTTGTCTCGAAACACAAAACGATGGCCCATGGCAATTTTCTACGCACTTCTAAACATAGCTGGTATAAATGCTCAGTTGTTATTTCAATTAGGAAATGTCAATAATACAAACCCTGTTCGACGTCGAATATTTTTGAAAAATATGGCTATGCAACTTATGCATGAACATCTAGTCCAAAGGGCCAAATTACAGAACCTTCCTTCGGATATTCATGAATTTTTGAAACTGCGATATTCTATACATGAAGAGGAGGAGAGATTAGAACAAACATCGGAAAGAGCTGCTAAAAAAAAAGGGGAACATGTCACATTTGTGGCAGAAAAAAGAATTCTCCTACAACTATACTATGCACCAAATGTAGTAAGTATTGTTGTAAACAACATTCAACAAAACGTGTAATATGTAGTCAATGTAATACAAATGAATCAGAAAATGATACTGAANAGATAGTAATAAAATAATAATGAATTATAGTCCTGACGATGCCCTTACATTAAGGTGCGAAAAGCTTTGACAAGATGAATAAATAAAATAATATGACAACAAAAATATTTAGTGTCTGGATTAAAGTTAATAATAATAAAAAATAGTTCAAAAACTTAATAACATTGGTAAACTGTCCTCATCTATAAAAAATAATTTACAAAAAAAGATTTACCGTTAGTTTCTACATCATAAGCCTGTCCTTTTAAAGAACCATAGCTATGATAATCCCACGGATTTAAGGTTGGATATCTAGTAAGTCAAGAGACTGAACCATCTTTAGGAATCATTTCTCCATCGCCCTGTCTCGGACTTTATGGCCAAAATGGCAAGGAGCGCCTTCTAAATTTATCCATTTAATTCCCCGTGTGAAAAGCGGAACTTCTCCTAATACTTTATAGTATAAGTTATCTTGTAAAATATCGTAAAAAACCTAAGAGTTGACCCTGTCCAAAAGAAAGAAAAGTCCGAAATGGCGACCATCAATCATCATTTATGCAAATGTTAGCTTTAAATTAATTACGCCTTTTTTATAAAAGTAGCTTCGTTTATTCATAGAATATTTTGTGACAATTTCGAATTTAATTTTAAGTTATTTAAAATCCGACAAAAGCGATAATAGTTGACGTTTTTCGGCATCACCAGATTTTTAATTTAAACAGGCTTCAGATGCTTTTCTGAGGTCTTTCCTTTAAATCTTTCAGACTTGATGATCTAATTGGAAGTGCTCGAGCTGTTGTTTTGATAGTTAAGCTGAGTTTATTATTATCAAAAGCTGTTAAAATTTTAGTTTTGCGTTTTCTCACATTTCTATACACATTCCTTTCTAAAGTATTTGTTAATCCAAATTGTGCAAGACCAGGATAGGTTTAAGTAAAAATATCGTGATATAGTTGCCGCCTTTTTAAATAATGTCTGCAGTATTAACGGCTGATGCGAAAGAATTACTATTATTATTTTCTGTCCAAACATCCGGTGGCCTTACGCGCGCCCTTGATTATTTTAATGGTAACATTTCATATCGAAATAAGAACTGTTGTACACACAAATCCCCAACCAAATTTCATTTCAATATCTCTTGAGATTTCAGTTATACAGTGAGCGGCAAATGTATGGAACACATTCAATTAAAAATCAGGTGCTTGTTTTTTGGAAAAACGCTCGGACCCATCGATTTTTATTTTTTCTTGCGGATGTCCTGATGATAAACTCTTGTATACAGGTTGGCCCAAAAACCAGTTCCGACCACCAACTTCATTTTTTCAAATGGAAGAATTTATTTTTTATTTCATTTTTTAATCTTCCTGCAAGTTTTATGTCCTGTTTTCACATTTATGTATATGTCGCAGGCAAATGGTTATTTCAGTCAAATAGTATTTTCCTAAGCAAATAGCTTTTGACCAGCCAAATGATGAAAATTATGATTTTAAATTATCTGCCTAGGCAAATGACATTTCACTAGGCAAATGTCATTTGCCTAACACTCTTTTAGGCGAATTGTAGTTTTAAATAATTTGAAATATTTTTATGTATTTACTTTTTAAAGACTTGTTTATTTACGAACATTATTTATAAATTAAAAAAAGTATATTTTTGTATTACACGGAATACGTAGTGCAACGCATTATAGTGTGTTGAGCAATCAAGGTGTCGAAAAAAATGTTTATGAAAAAAATATACAGGGTGTCTTGTTGTCACGGTTCAATTTTGCATTTAAAGCTTAAGAATAATTTTGTTTATGTGTACCGCGTCGAACCTCACTTTCCTACCCGACTGTCAAGACCGTAATAATTTTCGCATTGTTTTCTTTTCTCATTTTAACCTTTATGTTACTACCCAAATTTTTCCACGTAGATTACTACCCGGGGTACCCGGGTACCCACATTTTAAATGATGCTAAAAAATTATAAAATTGAATATATAACAATTGGAATATTTCTGATAAGTATATTTGAAGGTTCTTGATTGTTCTTTTATGGCGTATTACGAAATGCGGCACAGATCAATAAATATTTCCAACACAAAAAGGTCCGTTTTATACCTGAAGCGTTCCCTTCTTTAATCTTACTTCAAGGTTATTACGTAACTTGTGCTTTTTGGCAGTTAATATTACGACACGGTAGTGTTCATATGTGCTTTCTTTTTATTCAAAAATTCATAAGTGAAAATGGAAGAATTATCGAGAAGGGAATATGCAAGGTAAATAATTTGTAAATACGTATAATAAAATACCGGGTTTCTTATACATATCAATTGCACTAGAATAATATCATAATCTGTTTGTAGATTGAGACCATCAGAAAAAGCAAAATATCTAGATCAACTCTTACATAGAGATTCTGATTCTGAATCTTCGTTTTCCGACAGCGAAGATGAAGATTGGATGCCGCAGCGGTCTGTAGACATGGAATATTCAGATAATGAAACTGCTAATATAGGCCAAGAACATGTTGAAGACGCAGTTGAACTAGATGACGTCGAAACTAGTGATGATGAAGATGTAGTTGTTGAAGCAATCAATGACAGGGGTAATGAATCGGCTTCCCAGGATGAATTTCGTGCTAGAGACGGAACGATATGGAAAAAAATCCCCAAAATCTACACCAAACACCAGCACATAATGTGATTCGACAGCGTAGTGGTCCTCATAGAACCACTATGTTATTATCAAAAGTAGATACATTCAAATGTATTTTTACTCCCGAAATTGTTGATATAATTATTCGACACACAAATTCAAAGGCCAAGAAAGTATATGAGGAATTTAATCAGAAGAATCCTACTCTGATGCCAAAATGCTGGAAAGATATAACTGTTGCGGAGTTTTATGCATTTCTTGGAATACTTATTACATCCGGTTCCAATAATTCTAATACTGATCATGTATTCGATTTATTCAAAAGTGAATCCTATCCTTTGTATCGTGCGGCTATGGGGCTAAATAGATTTTGCAACATTATTAGATTCCTGCGATTTGATAATGCTAATACACGTACTGAACGTTTAGAACATGATAAGGCTGCTCCAATCAGTGAAATATGGACAATGTTAAACGCAAAGCTTATTGAACTATATAGACCTACAGAAAACTTGACGATTCATGAGCAACTATTTCCCTATAGAGGAAGGACCCGATTCACACAGTATATTCCGTCGAAGCCAGCTAAATATGGAATAAAAGTATGGTGGATATGTGACGCGGAAAATTTCTATCCTCTCAAAGGTCAACTTTACACTGGCAGATCAGAAATGGGCAGAGAAATAAACCAAGGAGAACGAGTTGTGAAAGATTTAGCTACTCCATTCCATGGATCTGGCCGTAACATTACTATGGACAATTTTTTTACAACACTTCCTATTGTACAGTTATTATTAGATTGGAAACTCACAGTCGTTGGAACATTAAAACGAAATAAAAAATATATTCCAGCAGAAATGCTTGAAACTAGAACAAGGGCAATTGAGTCATCATTGTTTGGCTATTGTGGTAATGTGACTATATGTTCATATGTGCCCAAAAAAATAAAACTGTAATACTACTTTCCTCAATGCATCATGACAACACAGTGTTTGGACCAAAAATAAACCAGAAATAATTCAATTTTACAACAGAACTAAATCTGGTGTGGATACTATGGACAAATTATTAGGCCGCTATAGCGTAAAAAGACGAACAAATAGATGGCCGCTTGCTTTTTTTATAACATAGTGGACATTGCAGCCCTAGCTACCTATATTATTTATTACGAAAATAATAACACATTGAAAAAGCATACAAATCAGCGCCGGCTATTTCTAAGACAGTTGGGAACTGATTTATGTCGGCCGATAATTGAAGAACGATCGGTCAATCAACAAGTTATTAGGAATCTATCTACTGGATTAGCAATAGAATGCATGTGTAATAGAGCCTTAGCAACTTCAGCATCTACTGCATCTATTCCATCCACTTCAACTTCTACACAAGTTCAACGCGACAGCAGTGGACTAAAAGTTGTCACTGGCTCATGTTATTTGTGCCATGCAGCACCTCATAAACGGAGGAGAAAAATAAGAAAGTCATGTCACAAATGCAATAAACCAATTTGTGATGAACATTCATCCAATTTTATAATATGCAAGAATTGTCCGCCTGATATTAATAATTAATTATATTTTAAAATCTTTTAAAAATAATGTGTTTCTATGTTTATATGTTAAATAATATATTATAAACAAATTTCAAATAATCATTACTTCATTGAACTGTTAAAATTTCATATATACCGCAAGAAATGTTTAAGGGTACCCGGGTACCCCGGGTAGTAAACAGAGGGGTATTAACATTCAAAGTCATTAAAATCCCTTTGTAATCGATAAAAATTCAAAATCAAAATAAGAAATCATATCTCAATCGTTCAAATAATGGGGATTTAAGAGGATTTACTGATTTTTCTTTTCCAAACGGAATTGAAGCATGTCAAAGTCAGAAATGGGTACCCGGGTAGTAACATAAAGGTTAATCACGTGAGAAAGTCGGAGTGACCCAAGCGGACTCAGGATCATTTGAGGAGTAGGTTCATTGCCCTGAAGTTATCTCAATTTATTGATTGGCTGAATCGATTTTTTATTATAATTATTTTTCTTCCCCTATATAGCGCCCCATAGTATTGAGAGAGAGAGAGTATAGTTATTCATTGTCATGTATTATTTTATTTTATTGTTCTTTCTTGTATTCTTTGTAAATTATTGTTAATTATTCTATGTATATTAACTGATGTGAAGTTACCAGTGTGACGTCAGGGGTTGTGGTGACAATTGAGACATATTCATGATCTTTCCGTTTCCGGGTTCATTTCCTTTTGAGTGGACACTCCAATCAGATAGTTGCTGTTGTACCAGTTTTAAATCCTTTTGAATTCATTGTGAATTGTGTCATCAATGCTTGAAAGGGCCCGAACTCGATTGGAGAGAGCAGTAGCAGAAAACTTCTATTAATATTTCCCTCAAATTAAGAGGTATGTGAATGCTCTGTGCCTTCAGCACGAGGTTATGTAGGATTTTAAGTGATCGGTACTGTTTTATAAATAAAATAGGGACCAACTAGGGACCAAGAAGGGACCTGAAGGTGGAGTATTAGCCGGTTCAGTGGGACAGAATTATCTTTAGCGGCCTGGCTCGTCAGTGGAACCGTTGGATATAGGAACCAGACTGTCTTGTCCTCTTGGCCTAGCTCGTCAACGATTGCCCGTTTCC
>JABRWK010000289.1:42832-55136 GCA_013372445.1 Hypothenemus hampei | reverse complement strand
TTTTATTCATAATAGTAAATAATTATAAATGGATGTAATTGTCAACAGGAAATTAAAAATTTTCTATAATATACATATATTATAAAATTGACTAAACTAATCAAATAATATGATCAAATTGGTAATATTATACTTACAATGCAACATTTACGGCTATACGACGCAAGTATTCAACAATCTCAATTAAATGAAATTCCATAACAACACTTTTTAAACGATCATCATAGCGACGATATTTACATCGTTTTACTTCAGGTACTTCACCAGTAAGAGCTTGTTGAACATTTAGTTCTGTAGCAGCTTGCTCCGACATAATAAGGTCGACAAATTTCCAAAAAGGTATATGCGCACCTTGAGCTTTTCCATTAAATGAGTTATGCCAGCCTTCGACACTATTATTTGTTCGAGGCAAATTCTGTAAGACAGACGCATACACATTCCAGAGAACAATATCAAATTTAGGAGACTTTCTACCACAACGACTTACTTTACCTATCCAAGTTAGTTCAAAATATTCAATCAACTATTTGATTCGACCATCACACACGGTTTTTTTGCAAAAATATTTAGATTCCATTAAAGATTCAAATGCAAAAATAACTTTATCTACAGGTACAAACGTCAACGCAGAAAACATCTTAATCTTCAGAGCGATATTGCAATCTTCACCATACAAAAGTTGTAAACCATATTGTTGAAGATGTCGATAAATACATTGTCCAAAATGGAAAAAACATCCATGGATATTAATACCTGGAAAAACACTTTCAACCGCTGAAATGAACGCCCTTTCATAATCTACCATTAAATGTTTTGGCGCTAGAGTCGGTTTTAATAATTTTAATTGTCTCAACATATATTTATAGGAACTCTTATGTTTATCACACATTAGAACATATAGTAAAGGTACAACTTTTGATCTTACAAGACCATGAATAGTGTAAAATTGTTTAAATATACTTAGAACAGTTTTAAAAGTTCCATCCGCTAACCAATAATCAGAATTTGCCAACGTATTTAAATTATTAACTGTACCAAAAATTAAAATACTGTTAGTATCTTTTGAAACGTACAACAACATATTTTCACCTTTGCCATCTTTGATATGATTTTCTAATATATCTAAATTTTCGATAGAGGTAGGCTCTACAAGTAATGGATATTTTTTTTTACCAACACGCCTCACTAATTTTCTCAATTCTCCAATTTTGGGTAGTTTAGCAAGCACAGGCACATCGATTGACTTTACCACATTATCAACAATAACAGATGGCTTTTCTTTAGTTTTCAGAGCTTTTCGTCGTATTGTAGATTTTATTTTTTGTGCAGAAACAACTACTGCTTCAGGGCTATGGTTATGTTTTGTATCACGAATAATACTTCCTAAAAAATATAATAAATAGAATAAAAATGACCTCAATTATATTTATTAACTGCACTAAATTCAATTCATACCAGTTTTGTGATCAGAAGTTGTCCAACATCGACCAAAACATTTTTTACTGCGATAAAAGATACACCTCCAAATAACTTTATTAGCGTCACTTGTAGTTTTATTATAAATGAAGCCTAGATGAGCCAATTGCTTAGAATTTCTTTGAGATAAAACAAATGTTAAAGGCATTATACTTAATAATTGAAATATTTTGATAATTAGTTACTAATAGTATGTGTGCCACGCGAACTAGCCGGTGTATAAAGAGTAAAATTTACTCTTTATATTTAATATAACCTGTAGGCTAATACAACGAAGACGTATAAAAGTAATGTAAAATGAAGACGTGTAAACTTAAGTAAATAATAATAATTTTTTTATACTGAAATTTTGTATAATATGAATTCTAATTAATAAAAGTTCAATTTTTTTAAAGTTAATATTTTCGAAGTTCAAATTTACAAGTTCAAATGGTCAAAGTTTCATTTCCGAAGTTCATTAGGTCGGCCACCGTTGCATGACCAGCCTTTTCCGATTTATTCGCAAAAAAAATTAAGATCCGAAATTTATGTTTTTCAAAGATGTTTTCGAAAATAATGGCAACATAGCCAATTCTAAAACGTATTTTTGCTTACTTTCAAATTGTGTAACTCTTCCCAAATTTAACTAACTTTGTATTCTTCAATCGACTCGAACAACCAAGTAGGGATATATTAAATATTCAAAAGTTCTGATAAATAATGATTTCAGAGTAATAAATATAATTATGAAAGTACGAATTTTCTTAAATAAAAACGAACGGGTCTAAAAGAAAAATCAGTTAATTTTGCATTCTAAGCATTAAATTTTATCTTGTATCTTGTTAATAATTGACGACCTAGGATGGTGCAAAAGGGCTTTAATTTGGTATGGTATAGGCTGAGGATGAATCATAACTCTCGAAACTTTGGCAATTAAAATGTAGTAACACAACCTGAGTCTTTTGACTTATTAAATTTTATTACAGATGTTTAAAATTAAATAACATAAATATACATACTATAAGAATTACATAGAAAGGGAACAGGGAAAAAACCGATTAAGTCACTTTTTTGTTAAACATAGAAAATCCAATTTTCATTTTCAAAATACAGTTGTTTTTTCCAATATTCCGTAAATGATATATCTACGAACTTGATTAGAGATTTTTTTGTTTCGGCTTATTACAATGAGCAACACCTCATACTGAAACCAGTAATACCAAAATATCCATATGAAGAAAAAAGTGACTTACAAGGAATGAGCACGGACTGCGAAAACGATTTTTGAATGAAACACATATCAATCGATAGAGCCGATCTATAGTAAAAAAACTGCCAGAGCGTTTGCGTGAATGGGCCTTGGTTTCCTAAAAAATCGATTTTAAAATTTGTATTGTCCAATGTCAATCTTAAGCGTAAAGGATTTTTCAACGGGTCTGGTAGCTGTGCTAATTAAGGCATTCAATCTGTAGTTTTTGGTCGCGGAAGTCTGAGTTCGAATCCCTCCCACTAAAAAAGACATCAATTTTTATTTTTTCATTTATCATTTTTATAAAATATAAACTTTATCTACGACCATCGAATAATTAACCTCTTTTTCAACAGTTTTCAATTGTAAAAGTAAAGTATTTTACGACAGTGAAAAAATAGTGGGGGAACTGTGGAATAAAGTGTTCGCAGTGGATAAAGTAGCACTTTATTCCACAGTTCTCCCACCATTTTGAATAATGAATTTAGTGACTTTTATAGTGTCACGATTTTATGTTGGCAACACTTTTAGTGATTTTAATACCTATGATCATGGTAGTGACCATGGTCGATGGTCGTAGATAAAGTATGGTATTCAACTCGTGAAAAAAAGGCACTAAACATGAGAATGAAGTTTGTAGGACGAGTCTGCGACTCGTCCTGCAAACTTCATGGCCTACTTTTACACTCGTTGAATAATATACTATTAAAACCTATACATTTTACTTTCTTCCCTTTTCTTTATTTTCTATGTGCATTATAAACCTATGAAATTTAAATGTTAATTTTTATTGTAGTGTTTTCCGTATTTTTAATTCTTTGTTTCCAATGTATAAAAAAATGATAAATGAAAAAATAAAAATTGATGTCTTTAGTGGGAAGGATTCGAACTCGGACTTCCGCAACCAAAACTACAGATCGAACGGCTTAATTATCACATCCACCGGACCCGTTGAAAAATCCCTTACGCTTAAGATTGATATTAGACAATACAAATTTTAAAATCGATTTTCTCGGAAATCAAGGCCCATTCACGCAAACGCTCTAGCAGTTTTTTTACTATAGATCTGCTCTATCGATTGATATGTGTTTCATTCAAAAATCGATTTCGCAGTCCGTGCCCACTCCTTGTTAGTCGACTTTTTTCCTGTACCCTTTATATGTTCAGGGGAAACTAGCGAGGTGTGATATTACATATTTTAAAATTCATACCTTAGGACAGTGGTCGGCAAACTTATTAGTCAAGAGAGCCAAATATTAATAATATAACGAAAAATATTTCTTTTGAGAGCCAAATTTGTTAAATATAAAGGAAGTATGTTGAATACATTCATATACTAAGTATATGAATAAGTTAAGTCTTAATAACGATATTTATTATTAAAATTAAATTCTTTACAATATTCCTTATAGGAAATTAAATTCTTGAATAGCTAAAAACATTAATGTGAACAGTGGATTTGCATCTCTTTGGAAAGTTTGAGTAAATCAGGTTTGTACGTTGTTGTTTTTAATTTTAGGGTCGACTCCAGGTTCTCATATGTAAGGCGATTTCTCAATTTACACTTGATAAGATTCATGCTTGAAAATGAATATTCACATGAATACGTAGACTCAAATAAGGAAAGAATAGCAAACGCTAATTTTTTTAGTTGATTATATAAGTCAGGGATACTATTTCAGATGCTAAAAATCAACATATCTTCCTTCTCCAGGTTTTTCAAAGCAGACCATTTCTTCTGTAAACTAATTTCACATTTGTTTCTCTCTAATATTTCTAAATCTTCAGAAAGACGTTTAAATCTTGAGCTCCACAAATCTTTGTTTTTTAAATCGAGCAATTGTATTTCAAAATTGCCAATGTCAATATCAAATGGTGAAAAATTTAATTCTGCCACAATAGCATTAAGGGGTTTACGAACAAAGGCTAACGTCACTTTATTATTTCTAAATTCCTGAAACCTGCTGAGAAAAGCTTCTCTCATATTTACAAGTGTTGTTTTGAAATAGCAAATATCAATATTATAACTACTTTTTTGACGATGCTTCAATAAGCTTGGAAAGTGATTGAAAGTTTTTTTTTTCAAAATCTTGAAGAAAAAGAGATAACTTGTTTTCGAATGAAATAACTTCTTCTGACATCAAAAAGGTTGTAGGTCCTTTCCCCTGTAGTTTACGATTCAGCTGATTTAGATGAGATGTAACGTCTATCATAAAATAAAATTTTTGCAGCCATTGATCGTTTGTTAGTTCTGGATAGTGAATTTTCTTCTCAAGGGGAAATGCTTCAATTTCTGATAATAAAGAAGCGAAACGTTTCAAAACATTTCCTCTTGATAACCAACGTACCCTGTTATGCAACAGAAGATCTGCGTACTCACTTTCCATTTCGCCTAAAAACTCTTTGAATGGCGATGATAAAGAGTTTTAGCTATAATGGAGTTGGTAATCTTAATCACTAAATCCATAACTTTACAAATCTTTTATGGAAATATCTGCGCACTAAGTGCTTCTTGATGTATGATGCAATGGTAAGTCAGTATTTCGTGATTAATTTTCTCTTTCAAAATAGCAACAAATCCATTTCTTACGCCGGTCATACTTTTCGCCCCATCTGTTGAAATTGAGACAATTTTAACGAGTGGAATATGATGCTTTTGAATGCAGTTTATTACAACATTTGCTATATCCTCTCCTCGTGTTTGACCTTTGAGTGATAAAAATCCTAAAAGTTCTTCCTTAGGGCCTGTAGATGAAATGAATCGTACAAAAAGTGAAACTAGTGCAGTATCATTTATGTCACAAGACTCATCAACTGCTATTGATAAAGCTGAAATCAATTTAAGATCTTCCACTTGTTGATGAGTTATACTCGAAGACAATTTGACTGTTCTATCTTTCACTATTTTAGCAGACAATGGTAACTCTTTAATTTTTTTTATAATATCTGCTTTATTTTTAAAATCCCGAAATAGCTCTTCAGATGCATTTATAAAACAAGTTTTTAAGTATTCGTCGTCTGTATATGGTTTTCCTCTCTTAACAATCTCTTGACTAACAACAAAACTTGTAATATTAACATTGTTAGAAGATTGCATCCAGTAATTAAATAAAGAACTCGATTTCTCTTGACTCTTCCGAAGTTCATCAACTGCTTTCTTCCTTGCGTCATTGACAGAATATTGAGTATTAAATGACACATGTATAGTTGTAAAGTGTCTTTCTAAATTTGATTTCTTATTATGCGCCAATGTTTCTTAACAAATAAGACAAGTTGGAAGACTATTTGAATTTGGAATAAACGCAAAGATATCTGTCCATTCAACTTGAAATTCACGGCTGGCGAATCTTTGTCTCTTTTTGGTAGTCATATCAATCAGGGCACCTAAAATGATAGTTCATTTTATACTAATAATAATAATTTTTGACAAAAAGTTTTCCGGATTTCTACACGATTATGAATAAACGTTATATTTTTTAAAGCATTAAATCATAAAACACACTTTATAAATTTGTGAAAAATTACCTGTAAGATTTGCAGCTACTTGAAAAAGTACAATTAATTTTATGGGGACGTGATTAGCACTAGCCACTGCACAATGCAACTGCTACTGCGTGGTTTAAGTACATGGTGCATGGGTTCGCTCAACTCGTAACGCACTCGTACCTATTAATAACTGGATGAGGGGTGTAGGCAGAGGTTCTTCGACTCTGAGGCCCACCGCCGTCAATTTGTCGGCAAATGGACCAACACCTCACTTTTATTGTTTACTTTTACAAGTGCAAGAATTTGTTATTTTTTTATTATTAATTGCAACTCATCAACTACTTATAAAGAGCCACACTAAAGGGGCTAAAGAGCCATATGTGGCTCGCGAGCCAGAGTTTGCCGACCACTGTCTTAAGACATTAGTAATACTTATTTTTGCGTTTAAACAATCGTCGAGATAGTGAATAACCATTACCAGTTAAATCGGTTTCATCTACGTTCATCTAAAAGATTATTCTCAATTTGATGAAGAATGAACGTTTTTGGTGGATAAATTGTAATTTCTGACATGTAAATTAACTCATTTTTATAAGAAATAAGTATATTAAACAAATTAATGTCCCTCATATGATTAAGCATATATTGAAGGTCATTTTAGTTAATTTGTTAAATTTCGCAATTTAGCTGATTTTCTTCTGTTTTAAATTTTATACCATCTGCCATATGATAATTATACATAAATATTATCATATAGGAGCATTGATACACGTTTTTTTAAATTTTAAAATTTAACATATAATATAACGCAGTATTCTTGTATAATAACACCAATCGTAACTTTTGAAAATAAAAAAAAGTCAATTAACACTCAAAATCCAGTATATCACAAAAAGAATAAAAAAATACATTCGTGTGATGTCTCCTAAATTATGAAAGATTTGAACAACACATTAAAATCAAACCAAACTGCTTCAATTGATGATGATAAAATTATTTATTTTAATGTTTTATTTTAAGAAAATAATTGAAAAAATGAACATTAAAATAAACCGCTCGAAAAAAGTTAAGGATATTAATAAAATATGTATTTTTTTAGACTATAATTTTTCGCAACCAGTGATCGGATTTGAATGTTTTCTTTTTAATTGTAGCCCTGTTATGCGTGAATATCCTGCCTAGAAATGATGTCCAAAAAATCAAATCTTCATATTGTACAGGGCGTTTAAGTAGTGTCATGTTTTCTCATCAAAGTTTGATGTCTTCTGTGGGCAATACCAGTTAGCTCAAGCATTGGCAGACCATGTAGTGATGTAGCCTGATGTCTAAGGCGTATTTTGTTTTTTTATTCGTTCATTTATCTTGGACCCTTCCGGAGATATTCAATATTTCAAGATATCTTGAATTTTTCCAAATACAGTCTATTAAGCTAGAGGATAAAACTAGCGCTAAATGTTCATTGTTTGTATTCACGGGACACAGGGTCACCTGTCTAATAATGTAATAATGTAATCCACTGTATAGTTTTTATAAGCCTCAGCCACCTGGTATTGCCCACAGAAGACATCAAACTTTGATGAGGAAACATAACACTATTTAAACGCCCTGTACAATATGAAGATTTGATTTTTTGGGCATCATTTCGAGGCAGAATATTCACGCATAACAGGGCTACGATTGAAAAAGAAAACATTCAAATCCGATCACTGGTTGCGAAAAATTATAGTCTAAAAAAATACATATTTTATTAATATCCTTAACTTTTTTCGAGCAATTTAAATCAGCTGATACAGTTTTGCTTGATATTACTTTATTGTATAAATCTACCCATAATAATGAAGGATTCATACGAATATAGTTTTTCCTTTTTTTATGATATATTGGATGTTGTGCGATTATTTTCTTTTTTTTGTGTTAAAAAGTTACGACTGGTGTTGTTATGAAAGAATATTACATTATAACAAATTTATTTTATATTCTTTTACATGTTAAGATTTTACAACTTAACAAAACGCGTATCACTCATTCCCAGTTTCTCCTAATATTTTTTATTTCAATGTATTGGCATTGCAATATTCTTGGTAATCCTTTTCACGGTTTAGGTTACTACCTAAATAATGATTAATTTACATTATATCGTCTATACTCCTAACATAATTTGAAAAGAACAATTATAATTCTAACTAAAGCTCGCTACACACGATACTTTTTCATTGTTTTTTTCAATGCTTTTTTCGCTGCTGAGTTTAAAGTTGGTTCAATTGACACATTCGGTAAAATGGAGTCAATTATTAGAGAGGGAGCTTATCTTGGCTCTGATCGATTACGATCGTTTTCTAATTTTAGTTGTTCAGTTAATAAAACTGCAATAATCACCAGTCTCCGACGTTGAGCTACCTCTAATAATTGACTCCATTTTATCGAATGTGTCAATTGAATCAACTTCAAACTCAGAAGTGAAAAAGCATTGAAAAAAGCAGTAACACAAGCATCGTGTGCAGCGAGCTTAAGTTCCTGCTTTCTCAGAGAATATTATTAAAACGTCAGTTCTTCTATTCCTTTTATTCTAGTCTTTAAAGTAGAGTACCTACTAGCTGCGATTAGCACAGAATTGAATTTTTGCGAAGGAAATTAAAAACAGTTCAAATTATTCACAGATATCAATTATTAATAAAGAAAATAATGGCTAATTTGAACAATTTTTCTAGTTATGTACTTTGTTCGATATTATCATATTATGGTATAGAATGTTTTTTGAATGTTATTTTAAATCTATTTTTAATTCTAATTTTTATTATGTTTTTGTTAACTCGAGTCAACTTTCTTTGGGTAAAACTAGGATTTTTATATTTTTAACGAAAAGGGGTAACTAGAATGAATTATATTTTAAATTTCAAAATGAAATTAAAATTCTTAAAATCTTTCTTCGTTAATTTAATTGAAAATGATAGGATACATTAAAACACTTGCATTACGACCTTCTCTAAAAAGAGAAATAAATAATATTATCAGTTCCGTTTCGTGATAATTCATGTAAAATTAAATATTTATTAAAATTCTTAATAGTTTTTTGTTGAAATATTTAAACCATAGAAACAGGGGAGTGAAAAAAAAGAAAAGGTATCTCTATAAGAAAACAAAAGACATTTATTGCATTTAATGCAACATTAACAAGAAAACTTTTCTCGAAATAACTTTAAAGAAGCAGCTTTCTTAATGGAAATTGAAAAACTCTAGGTCCATTAAAATAAATCTGCCTAGTTCAGTCTTCTTACGTTTGCCTGGCTGAGATTAAAGCGAAATTTCAGATGCACTTTGGATGATGCCAATTTTATTCGGCATTGTGCATGCCTTTCGCAGTTTAATATTTTCCCTAGATTTTCCTAAAAACCTCAATTTCTATTAAAAACCTAAAGCTCTCATTTACTTATGTAAATTTTATTTTTTAGCGGAAATTCAAGGAAAATACACCACATTGCAGTGGCGTACCCTTCATATTGGTGGCCTGTATCATCTGGAAGAAGAAATAAGCATGTCGACAACAGTTCCAAATTTTATTGGAGAAATTCAACAGTTTTATTTTAACAACATACCTTATATTCAATTGGCAAGGGCTCTTAGTACTGAACAATCGATTTCAGGTAAATAAATGTCAACAACATTTTAATATTTATGGCTGCGATTGTATAGTAATTTTTAGGCATATACAAGTGATTTCTAAAATTATGTTTTTACAATCCAAACTCTGTCCCTTTGAAAAAAAATACTATTTTAATATGCTAATTGAATTTTATGGATTTCAAAAATAATTACAAAAGTTACAAAAACAATGGTAAGTGTATTGTTTAATGATTTTCTTACGAACATCCATATTGGAATATTAGCAAGTTCATCGGTTGACCATTTTTCGGTATGGACATTAATGGAATTATTGCAATGCGTTTTTACTAATAATGTGTTTTCAAAAATTACATGTCCTGTTTTGTTGTGTCAAAGATCTGGATTTTCGTAATATCCCGGCAATACATATACAGATCTAATAATTTTTCAAAAGCTATTAGAAATATTCTCTGGTTTTAAGTGAGCATATACGGGATACTAAATGAGTATGGTGTATTGAATAGGGAAAAGTAAGATTCCTGGCTGAGGCACATTTTTAAATTGATTTTTAAAATGTGGTATGTAAGCAGTGGCGTATCCCGTTGTTTTTGAGTTAAGAGATCTAGCAGAAATACAAAATCTCTTCGAGGTCTTTTTAAAACAGAAATTTAATTTCGCTAAACACCGCATTCTTTGTTAATAAACGAAGGACTTTTTAAATAAATAAAACGAAAATGAGGTTTTATGTACATTTTAAATTTCAAGGATCATTTATCATTAAATTATATGTGCAATTATTCTATAAACGGTTTCGGAATTTAAAGACATGGCTCAACTTGCGTTGACTACATATCAAAATAAATTCCTCTTACAAACGACACTCGAAATTTATGTATTTCTAATCACAAATAAAGTGGTGTTCATATCATCGGTAACGAAAATAACATGACACGGTTATGTTTCTCTCTCAAACTGTAACGAGAAGTATTATTCACCCGAACATTATCATCATTTATTATAATAATGTACAGGGTGTCCCGTAATTAATGGATAACCTTGCAACTGGTAATAGGGGAGGTCAAAATATGTTGATTTACCCAAAGTCTAAAAGTTAATAATAACCGAGATACAGGTTGTCAAAGTTTAAGAAAAAGAGCAATTCTTTATTTTTTAGCTTCCAAACGGCTTAAGATTTTTTAATCAAATTTGGTATATGAGTTTGGCATATTAGTAGGATTAATCCACAAAATTACAAGCTTTAACCATTTACCCGTGGCAGAGGTATAAGTGTCCTTTTTTTCCTTTTTTTCATACAAATATAATAATACAGGATGATTCCTAAGTTGATATTTTTTTTAACTGTGTATAGGTCATTAAAACAAGCAACATTTTCAAATAACTTTTTTCAGAAAACTTAAAAATAAGAAAGGTATATACATTATTAGTATATACATTCGCGGTCAGATAAAACCGAACGACTCTTAAAGTCATTTTTTTTCATTTTGGGTAAGTCCGGCTTTTACCTATAGACTTTATTACATATTGTCGATATGTAATCGAGCAGGTTACTAAGGTAAATTCTTAAGAAGGTGAAATAACCAATTTCTTTAAAATAATTAAAAAAAATAAACTACTTATTTAGAATTTAAAAGGACGCGCAATTGGAGACTTGTGTGATGCGTCTTTGCGCAGTTCTCTGCGAAGTGGGAAATAGCGTAATTTGCGCTGCTGCAACGGCTGTTGCGAAGGGGTTTTCTTGAAGGTATGCAATGAGATTGGCATCCTGTATATTTGTTGTCTTTTTATTTCTCAATCCTGTATCCTCTAGTTCGTTCAACAGTCTGTTCTTCTCTATATTTCTTTATAATTTGAAAAATTGTGCTTTTAGATTTTCTAAATCTCTCAGCAATTGCATTTATTGACCACCCCTCTTCGCTTAGTGTAACTATTTGTGTCTTTTCGAAAATGCTTAATTGACGCATTTTTAAAATTATAATTTGTCATTGTCATGTCGGTTACAATAATTAAAAAATAAATAAAGGTGTAAGAGCCAGATTTACACAACAACAATTTCATCGTTCGGTTTTATCTGACGGCGAGTGTATATCATGATGGGTACAAGACCAGACATTTGTTATAGTATCAGTTATTATGGAAAATTTCAGGATAATCCAACAGATGAACATTTTAAACATCTATTACGAGTACTAAAATATCTTAAAAGTACTATATATTATAAATTGTGTTATCATTCTTCCTCATTTGATTTGTTAGGATATGCCGATGCTGATTGGGCTAATGACTTGGACAGAAAGTCTGTTAGTGGCTTCTGTTTTAAGTTTAATGACAATTTAATTTCTTGGTGTTCTAAGAAACAATCAGTGGTGGCACTATCTAGTACTGAATCAGAGTTTTTAGCAGTTTGTATGGCTTCATGTGAATTACTTTTTATAAAAAATTTGTTATTGGATTTCAATATCAAATTATCATTACCTACTGTACTATTTGAAGCCG
>JABRWK010000289.1:13677-31863 GCA_013372445.1 Hypothenemus hampei | reverse complement strand
TTTATTGGTATTGTGCCTTTCAGATTGTAGCATTCCGCAAGATCGTTCAAAATTTTCAAACTCCATTACGTAACCCATAGCGTCTTCAAGAGATTTTGGTTGTTTTAAGTGCAGATTATTCTTCAACGTTCCGGTACAACCGGCGATAAATGTGTTCAAAGCCGTTTTGTCATGAAAACTAATGTGACATAATTTTTGTTCAGCCGACAAGGAATTGTCGCCGCTGACTCGTTGAGCAACGTTACTTCTTAGCAATTGCAATCTCGCGCCGAAATTGACTAGCGTTTCGCCTTTAAATGGACGTGTTCTAGTTAATTCATGAATTAAACAATCTATATCTCGTTTATCTGAGAAGCATTGGATTAAAGCGGCTTTTAACAATGGCCATGCCGTGAGTTCGGGACGGTTTCCCACTAAAATTTCGGCTTTGCCAACTAATTTTTCCTGAATGCACTCAAATATATGCTTATTTAATTCGTCATCTCTAAATGACGAGTACGAATTTATAAATGATTCGCATCTAGTGATAAATTTGTTCAGTAAATTACTATCACCATCAAATGGTTTAATAATATTCAACTTAGACTTAAACAGATTCCAATTGATATTGTTACCATCTCTATTTTCATTAGGCATTATGGCAAAACCACTGGCAGTGCCCACGGATAAACTTGCGTTAAAATTCTTTAACTTTTCAGTAAGCTCTTCAATAGCTTTATCGTCCTCCGTCATTAACGTTTAATGACTTGAAATGAATAGATAAAATACCAATTTTAGGAAATATACTTATTAGTTACGGTATCTTCGATAGATTGAATCTAGCAATTTATATTCCTATACTAAGTCCCTAATCAGAGGATCAATAGGAGTGAAAGGAAATGGCACTTACTACTTCGTATGTTCTTTTCCTTCCCGACTCTTCCCTGAACTTCCGATGTTGCTGTAGCTCGAGGTTAACTGGAATGACTGGTCACTAAACCGGTCACCGTAAGTTCCGCTCGGATTGCACTTAAGGGTTGAAAATCCCAAGTAGCTGAATCAGTTTATTTATCAAGCACTATAATTTCCTGGACACAGCTACCGCACAATCCTACCGACTGCTCCACTTATATCTTTTTAAAGATAGAGTTGATTTTTAAAAATTAAAGTTGAATTTTTAAAAATACTTTATTAAGAATATTCGACAAATTACAACAGTAAGCTCAGAAGGTTAGATAAAGAGTGTCAATTAAACAGACAATTTTACATAAAACGGAAAAATATAAAATGATTACTAAACAATTTCTATGGGAACGATTCCTTGATGATTCGAGGAATTACGGAACCGCGTTGCAATTTTTATTTTATTCTTATATAAATATGTTCATATAACTACCTCTAATTTTTTAAAATTCATTCAGTCTCTAATTTACCAATTCTCAAAGATTGTGGTTGTTGTCTTTAATAGGATATAGTACATATCATTAACTGGAACGCATGGAACGAAAACTACAAAATTTCATATTTAGGACTCTTTTTTGAATGGTCAACTGCATTTGGTACTAGCGGTATTCGAAGAATCCTGACAATTTTAATAAAGATTATAAAAATATAAAAATAAAAATAAAAAAACCATCAAAAGTGACTTTATACCTTGTCCAGCGAGAAAACATATCTACGCCGCGCACGCAATATCCCACTCCTAGCCGTTCGTCTGACCAATCAGAGACCAGCGGTAAATTCGAAAAACGACGCTTCATATACCGTGTGATAAGATAATGTTTTGTACTAGTCGCAAAAATATATTTTAATAGTGATTTAAATTAAAAGAAAAGAACTCTGAACTAAAGACGTGGGACGCTCAGTATATAATGACGCTTGCGATTGAACGTTCCGTTGACGTTTGACTTGACGTGTCAACTGTCACTTCCAACCAATCAGAATGACCCTGCGCGGCGGGAAACAAAAAACTCGTTTGATTTAGGTATGTTCTCTCGCTGGACAAGGTATAGAAATATGTGAAATGTTTTTATATTGTTGCCATCAGAGAAAGCAGAGAGGGAACAGCAGCAATAAGCAATATTATCAAGATCTATCAAATTTGGCTGACGGAGTTAAGTGAACTTATACAAAGATGTGTCAAACGGAAATTCTAAAAAGCACGAGACCCGTCATTTAGACATTTTCGTTATTTGCTGAGAGGCTATAATATGGATGGACAAATTAAAAAGCCTTTACCAGAGATTGTACGACACCTCAGAATTCAATCTAATAAGCACAGCAAGGGTATTACAGGACTCGCAATACCTTTAGGTCACATATAAAAGAACAGATTTTATTGAATTTATTACACGAATAACCAAAACAATGGAAATGCTAAAAGATGTTAAGGAATATCTAATCGCCGTTACAACAACCTAATGCACCTTTTAATAGGGGAACATGAAGAAATAATCACAACATAAATAACATACAGAATTACAATCAAAGACAGTTTATAGGAACGAGAGGAATGGATTTTTAGTTCACAACTACTAGCGTTGACAATAATCACATTACTATCAAAACTTGGTTCTTAATATAAAATACAAATGTAGAAAACCAGGATGTCAAAATTTCAACAACTGCCATTACAGTTGCCGGAATGACACGCACAAAAATCCAAGCAACAGAGAGTACAGAAACCCAAGGGAGCAAGGCCAACTTCAATAAGACTCTCGCCGGAAGTTGTCCTTTATACTCCGGGCAGTAATATACTGAGCGTTAAGGATGTAATTAATGATAAATATCTAAACGTCATTTTGAATACCGGGTTTGGAGAAACTATTACAAGAGAGGAACTCGTAAACTGCAAGAAAAAGTTTCATAATAAAATCGATCTTACAAGGGAAGTAGAACAGAAATTACATAATATTTAAAACTGGGCGAAGAAAAAGAAAAGTGAATTTGAAAATATTAAAACTTCTTTAACAGTCTTACAATTAGTAAATTAGATACTTATGAAAACCATTAATTTTACGAACCGACTTTTCAAATGAAGCAAATATGTATAATAATAAATTTGACATATAAACTTGTTAAGCCAGAATTCAATGGCAGTTCAGCTTTGCAATGAGAATGCTTCAAAACAATAACCAAATTACAAATAATGACCAAGATGCACACACTTCTGAGACACATATCTTAAATGAAGAAATACCAGGAGACATGTCTTTTGATCTGTTAGAACCTAAAATAAAAAATGAAATACGGATTATCGAAGCAGTATCAAACAAATGCCAAAACCTAAAAATATTCTACAATGAAACTTCCAAAAGAATAGCAATAAATAATACAAAAAACCGTTTCTTATATCTGGATAATGACGTCTACGATGAAGAAGTAGTAACATCGGACAATTATAAAATAGAGAGACAAGTTCTCCAATTTATACCTATGCACCCTTCTCGAAGAGTATGACGACGTTTTCTTCAAAACACCTAGATTTTTAAACATCAAAAATTTGACAAAACACTTAAATGATGTCGGAGATGTATAATAAAATCTATCAAATATACATTGTTTCTCAAAAATAAAATAAAATCGTAGTCAACTAAACAGTAAATATTGCGAAATATGGGATGATTGGACCTACCCGTGTACCAGAGATAATTCCTGCTATCCCAGTGAAGAAGATATTTAGGGAAACACAATTTTATATCGACTACAGGCGACTTAACAATGTCACGAAGAACTTGGTCTACACTCTACCGCAAATTAATAATTTAATGTCCGAGCATGGTGATGCTTAATATATTTCAGTATTGAACATGTTATCAAGATTATGGCAAGTAAAAGTGGAGAAAAAATACAAGTACCGCATTTCAAGCCTTAGGTCATGGTTTATGGAAATTTAATTACTTGGGTTTCGGTCTCTGTAACGCCCCGACATCTTTTCAACAACTTAGCGCTTAAGTATTTCGCGATTTAAAATGGAAAGAAGTTATAATTTAAATTTTAGATTTCATAACACAAGGGAACAAATTTCAGGTTTATGAAAACAACATTGAAAATATTATTATTTTCGGATACAGCAACTCAAAATTAAACACAACTATTAGTTTTCTTTTTGCAGGTCTATCAGTAAGTCTTGATAGAGAAACTATTTTCTCTTCATGTAAAGTACCTTTTGTTTTTATAATTCGGCAAATTGTTAGTAAGAAAAGTTGCTCAGAATGAAAAACTATGATGCTGTACCAACTTTCATACAGATCTACCCACATTGATTAAAACAAAATAAAATAAAATAAAAAAACAAAGTAGGCAGATTTCTATGCAATTTGGTAGAGGATCATAATTTTTAATTCTAAGCAAGTGTTCTTACTAACAATTGGCTAAATTATGAATACAAAAGGTATCTTATCTGAGAGAAAATAGTTTTTGCTTCTTTGTCAAGGCTTGTTATGTAACATTAATCCTGGAACATCCAGTATACAGAGTGATTCAGAAAGAATGGGAAACAAGAAACTGGAGATACTAGACATAAAAATAATGCGATTTAACTAAATTTACCTTAGTACAAAAGTTGATAATAATCGAGATACAGGGCGTCAAAGTTAAAAAAATAAATCACATTTCCTTTAATATCTTTCGACTGCTTCGAAATAAACTCATGAAATTTCGTATACGGGGGTAGTTTAGGGAATTCAAATTTATCGACGATTTGAGTGTATCTTCTAGAGGGCGTTACCGGCAACGATTTTAACCTCTTTTAACCTCTTTAAATCCTGTATGCCATTTTGAACTAGATAAATCGATTCTTCCATCTTCTCTGCTTAAATAAGTATACCTGCTTGAAGTCACTACGAGCAACGGTTTTCGAGAAAAACGCGTCTAAAGCTGACGATGTTTGCAAATTATCGGAGGGCCAGAATAACTTTTTTCAGTTATCCTACTTTTTATTCGCAAAAACATAGAAATAACCCTTCAAAGTTCAATAACTGGTAGTTTTAAGTCAAAATAGTCAGAGTAATGTAAAAAAAAATTTTTTTTGACTTAACAATAGCTCTCGTTTCACTGTGATAATTTGCATACATCGTCAGCTTTAGATGGGGTTTTTCTCGAAAACCGTTGCTCCTAGCGACTTCAAGCTGGTATACTTATTTAAGTAGAAAAGATGGAAAAAATCGATTTATCTAGTTCAAAATGACACACAGGTTAGCACAAAAAAAGTTGCAACGATTTAAAGAGGTCAAAAACGTTACCGGTGGCGCCCTCTAGAAGATATACTCAAATCGTTGATAAATTTGAATTTCTTATCCTAAACAACCCCCGTATACGAAATTTCATGAGTTTATTTCGAAGCAGTCGAAAGATATTAAAGAAAATGTGATTTATTTTTTTAACTTTGACGCCCCGTATCTCGGTTATTATCAACTTTTGTACTAATTGTAAGATAAGTTTAGTTAAATCGCATTATTTTTATGTCTAGTATCACCAGTTTCTTGTTGATCCATTCTTTCTGAATCACCGTGTATATTGAGATGGAACATAGAATTTTTGACTGACACTGAACACTGTTTCATTATTTTTAAGAAAATTTGAACCTAATTGTACTGTAAACAAAATTTGACCCGATATACCGTAGAAGATAATTATTGCCAGTACCCTCTACGAATTACGTAAAAATTACTTAAAAATTCTTATTTGGTATCTTAAAAAACCTAATCTTACAAATTTTGAGGTTGATCCTATGAAAAGACAAAAGGCTATAAAGAAATTTCAAAATAAAATTTGAACTTTCAACTCCCTGTAGTTCTTAAACGAGTAACATTGGCATAAGGCAAGTGAAGTGTAATCGTCCCTTCCATCGTTTTCTGGATGTCCTTGTCTTAATGAAACACCAATGTATGATGCCAAAGTGTGGATCATGAATTCGAATTTTAGAAGAAGTTGAATTTCATGGAAATCCGACCTGTCTCAAAATTTTCATGTATAAGGTCTTATTATTAGTGTTCAGTACTACTAAAATATGTTACAATTATACTTGTTGTATAATCTCTGTTCCCTTGTGTAATTTTTTTAAAAACGAAAGCCGAACATTTAGACAAATTAAAAAGTTTCTAACAGGTTACGAGAAGCTTACTTTTATACTTAAACCAAGTAAATGTTTAAAACACATTATCAATATTTTACTTACATCAGTCGCAGTCCTCGCACACTTATAATCCAAAGAAACAGTACGTATTAAGGGTCGACGACAAGGAAAGTTAGGCCAGTGTGGTTACAACAGGATGAAGAAAGCCAATTACATCCCATAGTTTACGCAAACAGGATATTGAGGAACTCATACAAGCCATAGAATATTCCAACCAAATGCCAAGAGGATTTCCAAAACAAACAAAAAATTTAAGTGACTAGGTGCCAAGTAAAGTCAACGCTAATCACACACCAATTTGGACCACCCTGTACAACGTAAAACCACAGATAGATGGAAAAAATATGGCGATCTAGACTAATTAAATTATGTACAAAGTTGCTTTGTTCAACCGCTAAATAGATAGTTTCAAATTTTCATAAAATGTTTAGGCTTTTTAGCATAATGCTTTGAAAACGAAGTCGATTTTAATCATTTTTGGTACGTGAATGCAGGGTGCTAATTGACATTATTTGATTCCATTCAGAGCGTTTTTAAAACATGCAATTATGTCAAAAATGCAATCACGCGCATAAACTCCGCCATATTTTTCATATCTTATTTTTCCGTGTTCTGAATTTTCGCAGATCCCTATTTCATTAGGAAACTTTATTATCTCTTGTAAAATTTTTAAGTCCAGGATTTGATTCAAAAAATTTATTTTCTATAATTTGTTCATGATTGTGGTTAATTTCCGAATTTTTAGAAATATTTTTTTTATACGTTTTTGCAAACTAGTTGCAAATTTTTCAACATCCAAAATATCAAGTGTTAAATAACACCACTTTACATACATTTTGCAATACATTTGATTAATCAATGTTATTTTCCAATGTACTTTGACCCAATAAACACGAAAATCAGACTTACATTTTTTTTTCAATTTTCGGAGGTGCTCTGACATTTTTGGGTATATCTACATTTCTAGTCAACCTATTTAGTTGAATAAGCAGTAAAATATTGGATGAGTAAGCGGATGAATAAGGTTGACTTTATTTCTTATTACTTCAACTAAAAACAAGAGAAGGTCTCATTAACGTTAACAAGAGTAAACAAAATCATATTGATAGACAGGCAGTTAAAAAAGTCCCAAATCCTCCGCGAGAGCCTTAACTCCATATTTCGGAAAATAGTGAGACGTATAAAAACAAAAAGGCTTCATTAATAGGAGAGAGCAGAGTTAATTTGAATATAGGGTAAATAAAGTAATAATCTGAACAAAATGAATAAAAGAAATCCAGAATTCCTGTGAGTAAACGGAAAAAAATTAATTAATGCTATGAAATGTGTATGAATTATTACACTGTCACAGATCTGTTAACATAAGAACAATTGATAAAAAAAATTCATATTTGAATTCTGGCCTTCCATTGGAAAATTCATAACTTTGCTATTTATGCATAGATTTCCATCAAAAGTAGATTGTTTTTTCGTACGAGTGTCAGTTTAACGTAAAAAAGTTGAAACTGTACCTTTCTTTGCAATTTCTATTTTTCCAGGACGATATGTAAATTTTTGACCCCGATTTTGGCTAAAAAATTTTTTCCCAATCTATTAAAATCGCTAGCAACTGAACTACTAAGTCGATTTCACAACTGTGTGATAGAAAGTTATAGGGGACTCAATTACTTTTAATTTTACTGCTTTTTGATTTTGATTTACTACTTATCGATCGATTAGAACTCTAGACATTTCCAAAAATGTCAGTATACCTCTGAAAATTGAAAAAAAAAATTCATATCTCGAAAACGCTTTCGTGAAAAAATTTTAAGTATGATTTTCATGTTTATTGGGCCAAAGAACATGGGAAAACAACATTGGTTAATCAACTGAAATTTTTTTTTGTTTTGTAAACTGGTGCAACTGTTGATAAAAATGTTTCCCTTACCACCTTATTTTGGATTGTATAGTCTGTCCAGCATGTCCTGAGTATTCGTCATTTTGCGTCATCAATGAGGTTGGTTGTAGATTAATACATATTGCCTGTCATATTGACGATCTGGTGGCAATGTGGCATTATTTACGACATTCCTTTTTACGCAATATTTTGTGTCTCATGTGTTTAATAAATGTTGAAGTAATATAGATAATGTGTGAAGCAATATTCAGGACATGCTGGACAGACTATATCATAGTTTGGGTTTGAGTAAAAGCTACTTTAAATTTGTCCATGAATATTCCAATATTTTTCACTTTAGTTCTTGTTGATAATCTTGTTTAATTCAGTTCTTTGTTTTTCAATCAACCTTGTCAGTTTTTTGTAGTTTTTCTAGTTTTATTAAATCAATATTAGTTATTAAATAAACTGTACATTTTCTGAAAAAGTTAGGTAATATGTATGAATTTTGCAATTAGAATAAATGTGAGTGTGTTAGAGTCTATCAAGAAAAGTTTTCGAATCATCAAATTCCAAATCATTAAATTTCAAAGCATCAAATATTTGCTAAAATTGAAACACAAATTCTCGAAACCGGTAGTTTTAATTCAAATGCTGATTGCGGATGTTCTTGTAAAAGAAGGCTTTCAGTTATTGAAGAAGAAATTTTAGAAAGAATTGAAGACTACAAAAAAAAGTGTATGAGACATTTAGCACTTAAATTGGATGTATCCAAAGATAAAGTTCATTGAATGCTAAAAGAACAATTACTTCATCCGTATTATGTTTAGCCAGTCCAAGACATTTTAGCCATCGATTTTGAAAAACGTCTCAATTTTAGTAGATTTATTCCAAGAAAAAGACTGAAGATCAGGACTTTGCGAGAAAAATTTTGTTCACAGATAAAACTTGCTTCACCGGGTCTACAATCCATTATTTACTTTTTTATTAAAACGTTTTCTAAATTGTGAATTATGTGGCTTTAAAGGTGTGAAAAATTTGTTAAAGTTCGAATTATGACCAGATTAAGAAAAATGTTTTTTGAACCAAACCGGGCATTTAATGAAAATTTTGCAAGGAACAAAAAAGTTTTCTGATGAAATTAGGTATTTATCGGCGAAAATTCAAAACTTAAAATTTATTGGTGATAAAAATGAAATCAATGCTTAGTTAGGAAATAGTAGTTCTTTAGAGATAAAGGTATTTCTGACTGAAATCTTTTGCGCTATCTTTTTATTATTACCGGTTAATAATCGGATGCAACGAACCATTTTGACTATAGAATCAACCCTCTCTGATTGTAAGATATTCTAATTTTTATAAAATGTAAAGCTTGAACCCTACTTTATTAATTAAAATTTAAAAATAAATGAATTTAATATATTAAATTTAATTTTTATTATCATTAAATTCTACATGAAAATTGACATTAGTATGCAACATTTCATTCAAATTACATTTTACTAGCGGTTAGTATCAACTAAAAATAGTATTCTCTATCCATCATTGAGAGGGCCCTAGTTCGACAACAACGCATTTTCGGACCCATTTTAATATAAACTTTTTTTTTTTATGAGAGAAATACGGCCCTAAAAGGATTACGTTTGCACCACCCTGTATGTATAGTGGCTGAAACGTATGTATAATAGGATGGCTCAAAAAAATTACTATTTTTCTAATTTGCATGAAAATATCTTAATTTAACATCTTTTAACTTAATATTTTACAAATTTTTAGAAATCTTGAGCAACTTCTCAAAATTTTAAATCAAACTGTTTTTTAGTAGGGCCTTCTAAAAGATAATAAATTAATATATTTTCATGCAAGATGAAAAAAAAATTCTTGAATCACGCAAATGTATAATTTTAAATAATTATTTGTTTGCATTTTTTTCAAATGATTTTACTGCGTTCTAGTGAATTCTATATATTTTATGATTATGCTAAATAATTTGCTAAAATGAAATATATTTTATTCATTTAGTGTCCAATCCACGAAGAATTTTAAGTCATAAGTTGTATTTCATGTAGTTTATCTCGAAACGACCGTAGAGTTGGAATAACTTTTCACATTGATTAAAACTGAAAAGACCTTGTTCAATATTTTCTAATGCCAAGTTGTTCCATTACTCTTTTAAAGGACTCAGACTCGATTTATACAAGTCAGAGATCAATGACAATTACTGCGATCGTTGATCTGACAAAGAGAGGTTGCGAAGTGGCCTTCATCAACTAATCTTTATGTACTATCGACAACAAAAGTGGTCGATCAGTTCGAAAACAAAATCGCTTGCTTTTACTTTTATGGAACTGCCGCCGCTTTTTGAGTTTGTCAAAAGCCGCGAACTTTTTTATATTTGTCGGCCTTTTCTAGCCATGTGGCCAGAATAGGCCGACAAAGAAAATTTTTTTCGTTTATGTTTTTGCTCTAGCCGAACGGTTTTCCTTGTTCCTTCCCTTAATTTTAAAATTGGATGAGTCATAGGGGTGTGAACATCTCAATTTTAAAATTTTAACTATAAAATTTAACAATTAAAATTTAAGTAATGTGGCCCCAAATTTGACCTTGGAAATAAAAAACCGAATTTTGTTTTTCCATGAACAAGGACACAATATTTCTGAAATTAGTAGGGAATTAAATATTACGTAATCATAATGTCCTTTCTTCATCAAGGCCGCTTTATTAGTAGCCTAAATTTGGAGATTTTGTTTTTGTTTAGTAACTTGTGGCGTTGCTCTGAATTAAATTTTTGGACTTTTCCAAATTTTTTGTCTCTATCTAGTTTTGATATCGTTTCAGCGAAACGCCGTTCGACTTTGGATAACTCGTTATGGGGCCGAGGGTCGCGTGGACCATAGACGTAGACCGGGTAGACCTCAATTATTGTCGAGGTATCAACGGCAACAACTGGTCGCCGATTGTCGGGAAAATGGTTTCCGACGAACATCCCAGTATGCTGTGGGCTGGGATGTTAGTGCGGACACCATCCGAAGTACCCTTCACAATGAGGGGTTTCATAATCGGCGACCAGCAATGAAACTTGTTCTGACACAGCAACATAAACAAGCCCGTTTAGCATTTGTAGCATAGTAAGAGTATTTACATTTCAATTGGGCAAATACTATTTTTGCTGACGAAGAAACTTTTTTTGTCAAGCGAAAATGGCAGGCTACAATTATGGCGACCCAATAATACTCGGTACGATGAACGCAATATTGTATCGAACAGAAGATCTGGCCGGATACGCGTTAACCTGTATGGGTGGATGTCTGCCGATGGTCGCGGAGAACTTGCAGTTTTTGAAACAAGGGCGAACTCTGTCCAGTACGTTCAGATGCTCGACGAAGTCATGCTTCCTTCTGTTCGTACTTTGTATCCTGTAGTAGAAATGCCTGTTGTTAATTATACTTATGAATTAATTATAATAAATAATAATAATAATTATAATAATAATAATAATTATAATTATAATTATTTATTATTGATAATTATCAGCATAATTATATTGATGATAACAGCAAGATACATCGTGAGGGACTGATATCACAAGCATCCAGGCATACATAATCTTCCCTGGCTTGCATATTCACCAGACCTAAATCCCATAGAAAATTTATGGGGGTTGATGGTTCAGGGATGGCACAATAACAATGAGCAAACTACGGAAGATTTGATGGCACATTGCCACCAAATCTGGAATTCGGTTAGAGGTTCAAACTTGTGCCAAAATCTTGTGGCTTCAATAGACCAGAGGCTACAAGACGTCATTGACGCCCATGGAGGAGTTACGCGGTATTAAAGTTTTTTTATTTATGTATTTTTATTGTTTTGTTATCTTTTTGTTTGTTTATGTTTTTTATAATATACATTATTTTGTTATTATGTTTTTATATGTTATGTTTAATTATGTTTTTTTTATTCATTATGGTTTTTAAAATATATTTACAATTTTGTTTATATTTAATTTTGTCGTTTATTTATATGAATTTTAAGCTTATTTTCCCTCGATCTTACTTCATAATCTACTCCCGTATTATTAAAACTTTCACTTTTTTCGAATGCCACTAGTAAAAACGTCGACATTATAGACCAATAGCAAAAAAGTCGGCATTTATTAGAATATCTATGAACAGCGATTCGGAATACGAGTCAAGCGAATTTGACCACTTTTTACTGAATGCAAATTATTTAAATTAATGTAACAAAAGCGGTGAACTTTTGGATTATGGTGAACTAGTACACCATTTAAAAACGTGCTGACAATATCTCACCGTATAGAATGGCCGCTTCTGAGTTTGTTTACATAACGATGACAATGAGAGACGGCAATGAGAATCACAACGAAGAAATTATTTTCGTTGCCATGCAATGTAAACAAACTCAGAAACGGCCGTTTTATACGGTGAGATATTGTCAGCACGTTTTTGAACGGTGTACTAGTTCACCATAATCCAAAAGTTCACCGCTTTTGTTACATTAATTTAAATAATTTGCATTCAGTAAAAAATAACTGAACGGGTTAATTGGTGTAATGAAGAAGACGAAATTTTAATTGACTTCATCAAGAACCATGAAAGTCTATATAATGTAAAATCTGTCTACACAGTCTGGCTACAGGAAAATGCGGGAGAAGCAAAGACTATGGCACGAAATCGCTACAAAACTATGTAAAACAGGTGAGAATTATTTATTATATTAAAATGATTGATCTACAATGCATTTTAATGATGTCTATAATAACGATTTTGTAATTTTAGGTACCGATTGTAGTAAACGCTGGGCATATATGAGATTATTATGTTCGGAAACGAGGAAAACCTAGTACTGGTTCATCCAGTGAAGCTACCAAAAATGATCAGATTTATTGTTATTTCTAGATAGCTACCCAAGTGCAAAACGAAGGTACATATTAGAATTTTCTATCACAAGCCATGTATTAAAGTCATTTTTAGTACTATTAGTAATATTCACTATATCGAAGAATCAGTTGAAGATTTACAGGAAGGGGTGAATCAAGTAGAAATACAATATTTATCTCAAATAAGCGGCATTGAAGACGTGTGTTCCAAGAGGCAGATGATGTTGATTTGTCCCAAAGCATCCAGTCGTCAGACTTGGTCGCAGAAGGAAGCAGACCTGAAAACAATACTTTTAATAATGATGGCTCCATATCTTCACGGGTGTCCAAAAAAAGGAAAAAAGTAGCAACTCTGAGGCGCGGCTTCAATTACTTCAAGAAATTGCTCGCAGAAATCAACATGTACAAGAACCTCAGGATGAGATCGATCTTTATTTTGCATCAATGGCGAAAATCGTAAAAAAATTACCTGGACAGCAGCAAATTAAACTTAGACTGGATATTGGTACTTTAGTTGCCAACGCAGAGTTAGAATTTCTCCCTTCCAGTGAAGATAACGTCATTTAAAGCCACTGTTCGTTATGTAAAATAGAGATCGTTTTCTTTCTGAAGTTATTAGTTCTTTCTGAAAAATATATTTAATAAAATCGAGAATATATTTTAATGTTGTCTACAATAATGATTTTGCCACTCAATAGAGCCAGGTCTATTGAAATAAACCTTAAATTTATTCCGAATTTCAAGCGGTGCTTGTCGGGCACGTCCATTATTTTCTGAAATATTAATTAAATTATCCGTAGGCAGATGCGTAGAATCTTCCCCACTCGTTTCATTGGGAGCGAGCACTTTTGTTTCACGCAATATATTGTGCAAAATACAAGCACCTGTAATTATCTTATCAGTAGTTTCGGGAGGAACAGCAATGGGTTGAAAAAAAACATGAAAATATGCACACAAAAGCCTAAATGCATTTTCGGTTGTACGGCTTGTGCGGGAGAGGCGATAACTGTAGACTGCTTTGGACTGATCAGTCATTGATTGTCTCCTTGGGAAGGATTTCATAAGATTTTCGTGGAAAGCAAATGCTTCGTCTCCTAAAATAACATGGGGAAGAACGGTGTTTGTTCGCGGAAGTGAAGTATAAAGAACCACTTTTATCGGTGACTTTATTCGGATGTGTTTTCCATCTACCGCCCCAATACAATTGGGAAAGTTCCATTTGGATAAATATTGCTGAGCAATTTTCAGGAAATCTTCCATAGTTGGTGACGGTATGACAACATTTAATATTCTAGTGACGGTGCTATTTGCTACTTGTACTATTACCCCAATCTACGAATGATAAATTCTGAATTGAAAAGCCAAGGATCTGTAGGACTCTCCGGTAGCCAGAAACCTACAAAAAAATTTAAAATACAAGTAATGTAGATATCGCAATTGATAAAACAACATACAATTACGTAATTATAAATAATAATTATTGATAGAATTATAGTATTGTTACCTTACCCTAAAAAAACAGAGTTTTTGCTAGGGACCCCCTAGTAGGGGGATATCGACTTTTTTTAAATCGATTATTTGGTTTCATAACAATATCTTCCTTTATGAAGTTCAAAGCGTAATAGAACAATTCACGTGGTAATCGAAAATATTCCTTAAATTTTGTGTCATTTGGTACCAAATAACGACATATTAAAACTTCAAATAAACCCTCTGTTTCTCGTCTCTTAAGTAAATCTATTCTAGTTTCTTCATTTCTTCATCTGAAGATTCTTCGTCCTCAAGACAAATTAGTATAGCTAAATCTAAATCGTCTACATTACGAAAAAATATAATTTAAGCGATGATGTGCACTGTATAATGGCCGTTTTTTACTTGGCAATAATGCTTATTATCAAAATGACAGTGAACAACAAAATAGCGGCCGTTAAATGACAGTCATTATTTTGCGGTACCGCTTTGGAGGAAACCGAACCTTTAGTGTGGTCGACCACTTTTACTGTCGATAGTACATTGTAGGGGAAGCCTGTCTGAGTATGAAACTTACGTACATTATGATAATGGATTGCCTTTTTTAGTGATTAACCAGAAAATCGTCAATGCAAAATCTTATAATCCATAGCGTAATAACATATCTTCGAGGCTAGTCTGTAATATTTAGTTATTAATTAATTTAACCCTTCACTGGTTTAGCGATTTTGCTCTGATTTTTGTTTTAATACCGAGCGATTGTTTCTGGCAAACCATTTAAGACATAAGCTTCAAATATTTGCAATAAAATAAAGAGCGAGAATTTTATTAAAACGAAGTTTATTTTCTTTATTTTTCATTTTTACCAAGCTACATTTTGGTCGTGAAAATGTAGTATTAAGTTATGTATAAGATGTTTGATAAGTCATGGGCCATACGTTAATTGAAGTTTATTTGCATGAAAAAAAAGCCGAATTAACTAAACTTATTTTATTGTTAGTCCAAAAGTTGACAATAACGGAGCTACAGGGTCTCAAAATTGAAAAAATAAATCACGTTTTCTTTAATATCTTTCGACTTCTTTGAGGTAATTTCCACGACATTTCGTATCCGGGGGTACTTTAAGATAAGAAATTCAAATTTATCGACGATTTACCACTTTTTTGTGCTACACTGTATGTCGTTTTAGTAGTATATAAACAATGTAAAAAATCGATTCATGTGTTAAATATGTATAAAAATTTTTTATGTCAATCTTTTTTTCAATTTATTACATACACGCAACAGAAAAAAAAATATACAGGGTGTCTCTAAAAAGTTTTTACACCGCTCTGTCAGATGGAGTATGGCTTAAAATAAATCAAATTAAATCAGGTGTACAAAAAGAGAAAAACTGCATTTTTGTGAATTCTGCAAAAACGTGTTTTCAAATTTAAAAAATGTGTGTTTAAGTTTTCCTGTGTACAGTAGATATCCTAAAAAAAGAAAATAAATAAGTCAACAATAAAATGACACATATCTAGACTGTTCAAAACAAATTGGATATAGCTAAAGAAGTGAACTCACATAAAAAAATGTCAAAAAGATCAATATAAACTTTGATAAGGAATTAATAAATAATTTTCTCGGAATCACTTGTGATACTGGTTTTTATTTTTTATTGCGGACTTAGACAGATCGATGGAGAATTGAAAGACGCACATTTTGCTTTTTTTTTCATTGTTCTAACTCACCTGGATCAAAAGTTATCGCAAAAAAACTAAAAATGGACGAAACTTTGGGGGTGGGTTTCACCCCTTAAACCTTGACGAGGGCCACTAAAAAAAAATACGTGTCCACTATTTTTGTCTAACGTACCTCTGTACAAAATTTCATCAAAATCCGTGGGGTACACCCCGAAACGTTCCCTTGTCAGTAACTACGGATCGTTGATTATTGGAATAGGGATCGGACTAATACAAAAGGATATTTACATTTTTGGATATATGATATATAATTTATTATATTAATTAATTTAATTTATTAATTTTCTTTCACTTGAACTTTTTAATCACTTTTCTTTAAGAATGTTCATTATTTACATATTTGTTATGTTTTAACTAACAGTTGTTAATATTGTTAAAATCTATCCGCTAGTGAAATCATGTAAAGGAGTACCATATATTTCGAAGTATAAGTAAAAGGTTTTTTTACAAAACGACCATATTTTGTCATTGACCAGGAAAATGACTCTTTTTGTACGAATTATACCCGACAATGGTTGTTCTTGTAGAAACACCCGATCTTTTAGCCACTGTAGTTTCGTACTATGGTTCTATTTGTAGAAACTACGATTACCGACCAAACAGTTTGCATCAGAACCATAAAAGTAAAATTAAAACGCAAAATCTGAGTAATACTGAGTTTGTAAAAAGCCCTTTAAATGTATGTCAATCCAAATATACATATGAATACTTGAAAATAGTCATTTTGCGTTAATAAATGAGTTATAATAAACTTAATTTAATTATTTATTTTCCACAAGACATGTGCTAAGTCTAACTATAAAATGCCTATTTCAGGTCAGTCATCGAAATGTAGTCACAACGTCTGTGCAAATGGAGGTACATGTGTTCAACAATGGAATTCTTATACGTGCGATTGTGATCTAACTTCCTTTACTGGACCAACATGTTCTGACGGTAAGACATTCTCTTAATGCCCTCTCGATCTTGTCAAAATTAAAATTATCATTTATACTTCTTACTACATACTTATAAATTAAGCCTCTCTCTCATCATTTGGCCTGGGTTTTGTTATTATCCTATTAGATGGTGTTATTGTGTCTTATTGCAGAATCGGTTTCTTATGAATTCGGCCCGAATCCTGGAATAATTACATATACGTTCCCTGAAGACAATAGACCCGAAATGCAAGAAGATGCCATCGCTTTGGGTTTTATTACTACCAAATCGGATGCAGTATTAGTTAAAATTATTAGCGGAACCTCTAACGACTACATCGAAATTCATATTGTAAGTATTAATTTTAATGTAATCGATACGCGGTTTCAGTATCAATATTTTAATGGATGCTGAAACCGTATATGATGAGCAGCTAAAAGTGCGTTAATATTATGCTTATTTCGTTATTTTAATATTTCGGAACTAGTCCAGTACTGTTACTTAACAAGTATATCGTGGGCGTACAACCAGAACCACCTAAGTCCACATTTTTACAAAAACGGGATTTTGTCATATATAAGCCCATATTAATATAATACGTCAGATTCATATGCATGTTAATCCATTTTCACTTTTATTTAGAATATATATTCACTCTTCAATTCACTTAAGTCCCTATTCATCACAAACGTAACAGGCAGAATCATCCAAGTCCATTTTGACAATTTTGGTTATGTATTTGTGAATACGTGACAAGTCCGCGGGAAAATTCCTATAAAACTATAATACATTTTTATAGAAAATTCCTATACTTATCATTACCTAAGTATTATTATGTCTTCCAAAGAGAAAAATATAATATCTTTAACTTGCAATACGCAAGTTATCGATGTTATTAATGAAAATATTGAAGGTAAAATAATGAATGTTAAGCAACTTTTTACAAGAACTTACTTCTAGAGGAAGATACAGAAAATAGAGAGGGAAAGCAGCTGACCAGATGGAAAAGAAGTGAACCTAGCGAATGGAAATGCAATATTGCAAAAAAAAGAAGAAGTAATTGCCTAAATTATGAACTTGATAAACGACAACGACCTCCTAAAAAGTCCCAGATAATAAATTGTGAAAAATGTCGCTTCAAATGCCAAAGTAAATTTTCACATGC
>JABRWK010000288.1:0-75327 GCA_013372445.1 Hypothenemus hampei | reverse complement strand
TGTTTAAACTCAGCTCTATATTTTGGAGTGAAAATGGCGGCTGTTGCGGTACTCTGTATATATGTATAGTAACTCTACTTCCTGCCCATTCCTCGCGCCCCCTTCCTTCATATTGTTTTGTTGTGGTAATGAATTTGCACGTTTTTCGTTTTATATAAAAAATTTGTGTGTCATAAAAAGTGAAAACAAAAAGAATGTCTCAGAATAAAAGGAAAAGGTCGAGGTCCCGTTCCAGGTCTAGGGAGAGTTGTAAGCGCTATACACAGGATAAAATAGACGATTTGGAAAACAGGGTGATTAACCTCACTAAGTTGGTTGAAGATTTTGTAAATGTTCGAAAAGAACAACCTGTCCCTAGCAGGTCTCAAGAAGAGATTTATGATATAGGTAAGAATGGTGAGTTAAGTAGAATTATAAGATTTGTAGGAGTGTAATCCTATTTTTTCCATACGAAAAATGGCAGGTAAAGTCCATACAATTTTACCAGGTCCATACGACCTGAGACATAGATTGTCTTCCTTTTTCTTAGGCTTGTATTTTTGTTCACTAAGAACTCTATCTAGGCAAGCTGCACAACAAGTACGTATTTCTCTCTCTCTTCCTCTCAATACAAATACTTGATTGGTAGTGGCCCTTAGAGATGATTTTGTCTTGTAGATGTGGAGGAGAATTTAGACATTATGGAAGGGAGTAGGATTTTTGAAACAGATCCTTCCCAAGAGGAGATTTTGAAGATCTTGGGTTGCGACACAAATGATTCCAAGTTCAGAGATACAAACCACCACCCACAACTTAAAGAAACCTGGTTGAAGTGGAAAAAGAAAGGCCTTCCGGAGAAAAATAAAAAGGAAATCTTACAATGTTATAACAGAAAAGGAGATTTCTACATGGAAGCTCCAAAAATAAATTTAGAGATTTTACCTCTCTTGTCAGACATTGCTAAGAAGAGAGATCAACATTTTTTGGAAACCCAAACTGTGTTGGTACGGCTATATCAGCTTTGGGGGCAGCAGTTTCATTGCTTTTGGACCCTCCACAAGAGGGTCTGAATGAGGATTTATTTACTGACTACACTAGCCATGCTGGTCAGTTGCTAACAGATGTTTTCTTTCAACAGACGGAAGCGCGCAAGTCTTTTATTACTCCTCAGTTAAATAAGAACATTAAACCAATGGTTGGTTCTCTGATATCTGATGAATGGCTTTATGGTGATAAGCTTAAAGAAACAGTTAAGGACGTCAAGGAAATTGAAAGGGCGAGCTCTGAAATCAGGGAGAAGGTCGCGCAAAGACAATCAATGAAATTCCGGGAGCCGGGAAACTTCAAGCGCCCATCGGCGGGTTACCGTGCGGTGGGCCTACAGTCCAGACGGTCGCTGAAATTCAGACCGAGGGTGAACAAGAATCCGCGAGATCTGTTGAGGTCAACAACTCGATCGACGAGTTACTCAGCGTCGAGGAAATAGTGCAGGTAACTAACACAAGGGGTAGGTTAGCGGGTTATGTTGAGAGATGGCAGAAAATTACTAATGACAGTTTTATTTTAAACTGTATAAGAGGTTATAAATTACCATTTTCTAGACCCCCAACTCAACAATTTGTTCAAAGGGAAAAAACTTGGTCAACTAAGTAAAAGGAAGCCATAGTCATAGAAATTGAAAAGTTGTTAAAGAAGGGAGCGATAGAGATATGTGCGGACTGTGACGGGAAGTTCATCTCACCGTTTTTTCTTGTATCGAAACCTGACGGATCAAATAGATTTATTCTTAATTTGAAAGAGCTTAATACATTTATTGATGCTCCGTACTTTAAACTGGAGGACATAAGGTCCGCAATAGGCTTAGTGTCCCACGGCGATTTTCTACGCTTCATAGGTCTTAAGGATGTCTATTTTCTTATTCCCATTTGTCAAGCAGATAGAAAGTATCTTAGATTTAAATTTCAGGGGAGAACTTTTCAATTTTTATGTCTTCCATTTGGCCTTTGTACCAGCCCATGTAAGTTTACAAAGGTTATGAAACCGGTGGTAAATCAGCTAAGGCTTAAAGGAATGGTTCTAGTTTTATATTTAGACAATTTTCTATTCATTAAAAAATCTAAAGATAGCTGCGAGGACAGTATTAGGATAGCTATTAAATTTTTAGAATACTTGGGTTTGGTTATTAACTATCAAAAGAGTTCCTTGGTAGCAAAGCAGCGTTGTAAATATCTCGGTTTCATTATCGATACCGTTGATTTTTCCTTAAATTTACCGGATAAAGAGAAGTCGCACATAATTAAACTGTTAAAGGGTTTTAAAGTAAATCAGATGTACAATATTAGGAAGTTTGCAGTGTTACTTGGAGTTTTAGCATCAGCCTGTCCGGCCGTAGCTTATGGTTTCATTCATTGTAAGCGCTTAGAGAGACAAAAATTTTTAGCGTTAAAATTCAATGGGGGTAATTATGATGGAAATATTTTTATGACGGGCCTAATAATGGAAGAATTGGATTGGTGTCAAAAGAGTGCTTCTCTCGGTTCAGGTTCGACTAGAACTCAGAAGTATGCGCTTGAGATTTTCTCTGACGCATCCTTGTCTGGTTGGGGCTGTTTTTGTGAGGGCAATGAAGCTTTTGGTTTTTGGAACAGGCGAGAACGAAAGAATCATATAAATTTCCTTGAACTTCTAGCGGCCTTTTTTGCAATAAAATGTTTCGCGACAAATTATGCAAGTTGCGAAATATTACTCCGTTTAGATAACGCTACAGCTATCGCTTATATAAACAAAGCTGGTGGGGTTCAATATCCACACCTTAGTAAGCTCTCAAGAAGAATTTGGGAATGGTGTGAAAGGAGGCAGTTGTGGTTAAGGGCATTGTATATAGCATCGGTAGATAATATTGAAGCAGATAGAGCATCTCGTAATGGGAATATTGATTCCGAATAGGAACTTTCTGCGAGGGCTTTTGACACCATTAGACAAAAATTTGGTCCCTTTTCAGTGGACTTGTTTGCTTCGCGGTTAAACAAGAAGTGTAAGGATTTTTTCTCTAGGTTTCCAGACCCAGAGGCAAAATTAATAGATGCTTTTACTACTTCTTGGTCAAATCAGGATTTTTATGCCTTCCCTCCTTTCGCAATCATTTTACGCTCCTTACGAAAGATAATTAATGACCAAGCAGTTGGGGTTCTAGTGGTACCATTATGGCCGACTCAGCCATGGTACCCTTTGTTCACATCTCTCCTCATGGCTCCACCGATTGTATTTAAGCCGCATCCTAATCTTTATTATCCCCTTTCAGGGACATCAGTCATTCCTTAGCATCCCACCTTTCATTGGTGGCCGGGAGGCTTTTAGACGGAAAGGACCCTCGGATGAAGCAGCCGATATAATGACAGTTTCTATCTCAAATTCTACCTTGAAACAGTATAGCTGTACCTTAAAGCGATGGTGGTTGTTTGCAAGTTTACACAAGATTCACATTTATAACCCCAGAACTCCAGAGGTCATAAATGTCTTAAATGATCTGTTCAAAAGGGGGCCAGTTATACCACCTTAAACACCGCTAGATCTACGTTATCGTTAATTTCTGCTCAGGATATTAATCAAGATGGGTTGGTCCCTCGTTTTTTGAAGAGTGTGTTTAGGCAGAGACCTTCCAGGCCTAAATATGTGTCAACTTGGGATGTTGATCCGGTTCTGCGGTACCTGGAAAACATGTTGCCCCTTCGTCAATTAAAATTGAAGCAAGCGGCAGAGAAGGTTGCCACGTTGTTGGCATTAACCACAGCACAAAGACTCCAAACGTTAGCTTTAATTAGAATAGACAACATAGAGAGATCGGACAGTGCTATTAAATTTAAGATTCCGGAACTGACTAAAACATCCAAACCTGGAACCTTTTATCCGGAGTTAATACTACCCTTTTACAAGGAGAAACCAGGTCTATGTGTGGCATCAGCGGTTTTAGAGTACATAGACATTACAAAAAATGTAAGAGGAAGCGAAACAACATCCCTATTTATTGGAACCACAAAACCGTTCGGAGCGGTGTCATCGCAGACTTTAGGACACTGGATTAAATCGTTCTTGGGAAGAGCAGGAGTAGACACGGAGCAATTCACTGCTTATAGCACCCGCCATGCGGTTGTTTCAACAGCATATAGACGAGGTGTTGATATTACAACAATAAGGAAGTGCGCTGGCTGGTCGGCTAACTCCCAAACATTTTTCAGGTTTTATAATAAACCGCTTTATACGTCCCCCGGAAATTTTTCAAGCGTAGTTTTTGGATAAAATTTGAATTAGTGTATGATCTTTCTGTTATCGTTCAAATTTAGTTGTTTTATAAAAAAAGAAAATAAAAGACATGGAACATAAGGAGTTTTTGAATTATCACATAATCTCTAAAAGGCTACATTATTATCATTGAGAACGAGACATATATAGTATAATTGTTAGTTTGAAGTTTGATCAAAATTATATGTAATGTCTCGTTCGAAGATGATAATTTCCCTCCCTGTTTTCTTTTTCTACCCCGATGACCGATTTTAGGGTTGTTTAGGATATTTAGGCCCATTATCATCTTAAGTCTCTGTGATAATTCTATCCAGATCACACAAACCAATATGAAGGAAGGGGGCGCGAGGAATGGGCAGGAAGGGTGCATGAGCGCCACCTGTAAGAAACATTTGCATTAAACGTTGTGATTTTAGGCATGAGAAACAAGACTACATTATTATCATCTTCGAACGAGACATTACATATAATTTTGATCAAACTTCGCTCGCCTTCAGCGGGCTCGTTTGATCTGACAATTATATGTATACTTACGACTTGCCATTTACTAAACAATCTTTAAAGAACTACCGGACGATGAATTATTATTAATATAATAAGTGATTTGTTGAGCTTTCTAAGCCTATTTATACTAAACTTTAAAGGTTTTTTCATTATAGACTAACTATTTATTTTCAAAAATTAATATGCAAGTGTTTGTCGAAATAAAAATGCATTATGCTTGGGTAGATTTTTTTCAGGGAAGAGTTTAAAACAAACGATTCTAGTTTCGGTGAAAAAAAAGTGCCGCTTCGATAATTACAACATCCATGAAAGCTAAACGTAAACTTGGAATGAGTTTTTTGACGATGATGACAATGACGACAACAGGGACGAGGACATAAAAAACGTCAGTTCAAAAACTTTAAATAATATATTGTTAATAGAGTGACAAAACATATTAACAAATATCGTTGGCTTAATCCGCTTTAATAAGTCCGAAAAATTTTTGAGTTCTTTGCTTTTGTGGGAAGGTGCATTTAGCGCTTCTTTACCCTAAAATATTCGTAAATTTTACGACGTATTTATATTACAGTACATACTACATACAAATTACATCAGTGTTCTAGGGTTAAAAGGTGGGCATAATATCCACATTTTGTCAAAAAGTATACTTATCTAATATGCGGATTAAGCCAACGATATGTATGTAAATACAGGAATCATCGGAACCATTAAACAGAAATGTTAATGCTGTTTCAAAAATGACACTTAACGTCGCTAAAGGCGGGTTCTTATTAGTCAATTTTATTGATCAATATTGTTGAATCTATGCCATTGAAATAAAATAGGTTAATATGAACATCCAGTCAACGAAATCGTTCAATAATATTGCATTTCAATCAAATTGGAAGGCATTTCTACTTTTGGTTGAACATTGAATATTTAGTCTAGAAAGTGTCATTTTTAAAAATGACTGCAAGGAAGAAGATTGCGCGTTAAAAAAAAATTAGACATTTTTTATGACCAATACAAAAAATGTCAAAATTGTGATTGTCTTTTTTAAAACAATAACATTATTCAATGGCACTCTGTACAGTGCACTCATAGATGGAAAAGAGTCTCCAGTAGCTAAATATCTTAAAACTACTTGTAATTTTAGTCTTGCAGGAAGAGCGTCCCTCAATAAAGTATTTTTTTTTTGTATAAATGGTGACACTTTCTGTAGAAGTTCTTCAAATTTTAAGAAAAAATTTTTTTTTTTATCGCCTTAAGATGAATGAAAATCAATTGGGAAGTCGAAAAAATATTAAAGTACCCTAGGGTATTAAAAGTACCCCAGACCGGAAGTATTCTACCACTTATCCCTATTTTTGCCGATTAAAGTGCATTAGGTTCATTAACCAGTGGTGCTGCGGGCATTGTGAAAGTTGTAAACAATACAGAGTCTATCAAAAAAAAATTGAAAGCACTTAAACGACATAATGAGGCAATGGAAACAATCGCGTTAACAAAAATGGACAAGGTTTATTTGTTGGACTTTATTTGGAAAAGCTGTCATCAAATCAATATTGATTTTGAGAAATAAATTACAATTCTTAAAATCAATCACTTTAAGGGTGTTTTCATGCGAGACACTTTACCGAAAAGTAATCCATGCAAATACGAATACGATGTAATAAATTTAGCTACATCGAATAATCTCGGAACACATTGGGTAGCTTATAAAAAAAATTGACAACTATGTTATTTATTTCGATAGTTTTAGACATATAAATCCTCCTAAAGAATTTGTTGAGTATATTAACTTTTTAGAAAAATATATTTCAATTATATTCACCACCAAAAGTACAATAGGTATCTATAATTGTGGACATCTTGTATTAAAATTTTTGTATAATAAATTAATAAATAATATCTCCCTTATTTATATATGATAAGTCCCAGACATCAACCTGGAAGCGACTTTTTAACTGTTAACATTAATCCGCCCATTCAGCTGAATCTGAAAAATAACAATTCTTTGGCCCTGATATTACTTACAACATTGAAATCCATACTGAATATCGACTCGGGTTGAAATAAATTTCACTTCATGTTTGCAGAGGCAATACAAGAGATTAAAATTACAACAGGATCCTAATAATTATCGGATCTTAAATTTTTAAAAACGGATTGCACATAAGGATAACACTGAAAATAGACCTAATTGAACTGAACTATCGTCTCTAAAGCCGAATAACAATACCCTAAAGTGCGAAATTAAGTCTATTTATGACATTGATTTTACGTTTAGTGACAGTATCGCAACACTTTGGGGCTTTTCAAAAACTTATCTTACGACAAATAAACTACACGAATCGGATCTTCCCGTAAACGTTACACAAGTTACGACAATTCGACTTCAGTGTAATATTATATCGGGCATTTATATATCAACAATGCATCATATACATTATATGAATTTACACCAACTGTGGATCCTGAATAAAACAATTGTTGAACCGTTGAATCTTCCCTGTTAATCGCAATACCTTTGACAACGTTACAATTAATCTATTGAATCAGGATTCCAGACCAGTTCATTTTTGAGGAGAAGAGATTGTTGTACCTACATTTGCAGCTTAAAAAAGATCCCATTAGTTTTTAAAAATTGGTCAATGAGGTATTTAGATAAAAATAATTTAGAATTGGATCTAATTTGTGATATACCTTTTGCTCAATCACATACGAGAAATAACATTTTATTTCTATAGCCTATTGGGTGGAATACATAAAACGTAGTATATGCTAATGCTTCAAGTATCTACCGTAATTTTGGAGCTTCTACTACACTAACATGAAGTATTCACTACCCTAGGTAACATTTGCTACTATGTATGTACTTGTTACACAGAAGAAGGTGCCATTACTACTTTTTATGCATTCCACCCATTACATCCATCAACTATAAATCTATAAATATGGATATCGTAACAGAAAAACTAGAAATATTTCGATTGGTTAACGTGGATGATTCAATCTCTTGTGAAGAATAATATTATATTATATCGTTTACGAAATTTTTTAATAACATTGATGAAATTGAAATTATTATCAACCATCAATACATATTCATGAACATGAGTGAAGCTGAAATCTATATCGAAGCTAGACTTAAAGAAGGAAGTTTGCCAGAGGAAACAGGTGTTTGCACTTTAATTAATAACGCCAGTGCCTTTCTATTTAAATCCATTACGTATTAATTGAATCCTCGTGAAATTGAAAAAGTTTGAGTTCCAGATCTAACCAGTACAGTAAAAAATATATTGTCTTAACAGACAAGAAGTAAGCCGCTTAATATTATCAGATGGAACTGGTCTAAAGGCGCTTAATATTGCGAAAAATGCGATCTAAAAGAGCCGCTCAATGATGTTCATAGTGAATTTAATTCTTTTAGTCCTTTAATTACTCTTTTTAATATACAGTGTGGAAGTTTTAGGTGGAATAATCCACATAACTAATACCACGAACATTTACGGCTAAAATCAACGGACCCATCGATTTATATTTTTGGCTGCAGTTTTTTTGATGATTAATAAATATATCCAAGGTGGTCTAAAAACAAGTTACGAAAACCAACTTTTTTTTAATGAAAACACATATTTTATTAAAATTTTTTAATTTTGTATCAAATTCTAAGAATGTTTCATCTACCTTGTCCTATTCCTAAACTCAACAGTTACCGAAAAATTTACGGTTGCACATATCAATGACTAAGAGGGTACATAATAACTAAAACCCTAAGTATTTGCGGCCAAAATCCTCGGACACGTGAACTACAATTTTTTCAATGCGAATATTTTTTTGATAGTTATCTTTTGTTTTTTCTTTTTTTTTAGTGAGAATGAAAACAAAATTAAACTAGTTCATGCTGATAGAAATCATGATAATTGTTATATTAACAAAGAAGACAATAAGCAAAAATCAATATTTCAACAGTTGAGTTTCAAAGAGTTAAACATTTTTATCATAATGATGTAATAAAATTCAAACTCTTTGAAAACACTACTAAGAATACATCGTTATTTGCATTTCAATCATCCAAGAATTGATTTTAACTGTAGAATTACGCTAGAAAAACATCATAGTGATTTGTCAACCAAAAATGACCAATTTGCAAGTACAATGTTATAAAATTTCCAATAAGACCGCAAGTTTTAATTGTTAAGTAAAACTCATTACCTACTTATTTTATAATGACTGTTATTTATATATTAACACTTTAATCACCATGAGAACCGTATGTTGGTTCTCGACTTAAAGAGCTATTTAGACTCTGTGACCCGCCTTATGGGCTTCATATCTGCTTTAACGTTACGTTCTTTAAAAAATTGGACCTAAAAGGAAAGTTTTTTTATAAGTTTTTTTTTATAACATTTGGGCAATTAAAGTGTCAATGTATAATACAGATCTTCCGATTTAATATGAGAAATAATATCGTGCAAATGGCCGCCTTGATTTTATTCACAAATTCTCATTTTTTTAGAAAATTTTCGAGAAGATTTTCCCATAATTGCGGCCCAATTTCGGTAATTTTCGGTAACGCAAATAATCCCATAACTATTCAACAGCTGAAATTGGAAATTAGAAATTAAATTGTTATTACTGAAGTTGAGCCGCAATTATGCGAAAATATTATTGAAAATATCCTAAATAGAATAAAAGTCTGTAAACAAAACCAGGGCGGCCATTTGCAAGATATTATTTTTTATATGTATTTAATCGGAAGGTCGGTACTGTACTTTAATATAAAAATAACAATCACTGTATAATAAATGAGTTTTATTCAAGAATTAAAATGTGCTTATAAGGACACCATTTATCTGTAATAAATCATAAATCCTAAACTATTGAAATGTTCATTGGCGTGTTTTTTGAAACTACCATTTTTGAGTTACGATAATTTTCGTTGGACACATCTATATGGACGGTTAAATCGATAACCGAAACAACTCGACATGGCATTGTCTCTTTTTCCAACTTCTCGCAACGATAGCTTTAAAGGAAATTGTACTATCTTTGATCATGTCAATATTATCGATATTAAACTAAATTTAAATTTAGAAACTCATCCATATGAGGCTTTGAATCTTAATTTCAATCAAGAATGTTATCCAGAATTTTTGAATGTTCACAGGATTTCAAAGAACCTATTTTGGCAAAGAACGCAGCGAACCGCTTTTGGACTTTACCGACTTCTTATTTATATCAATTTTTGTGATTGATTGTTCGAAACAAAATGAGGCGTTACGCAGCAATTCAATTGATGTAAAGTTCGAGTTTCGGGGTAGCGAAATTTTTCCTCAGACTGCCCGACCTCACTGTATTACTGTGCATGATAGATTAATGGAATATTCTCCTCTTTTAAACAATGTTAAAAACACTATTTCAACAACAATAAATATTTATAGCAAATTTATTTATATTTTTTAATAAAACTAAATTAACATCTACATTAATCATTGCATTTTTTTATTTGTCTTTTAACCATAGTATTAAGGTAGAAGCAGGGCGCGCCCGGTTTTTCATTTTTAGAATTAAATATCTCAAGAACCAAACAATGCAGAATATTGGGAAAAAAATATGTTCGAATGGGGGGTTTGATGTACTTTAAAAAAATTTTGGAAATTTTTATCGTCCTATTTCTCGGGAAATCTCGGAAAACTCGTCATTGGGGAATAAAAAAAGAACAAAACGCTAAAAATGTTTCAAAATTTGCTCATTTCATCGGAAAAAATTTGAGGAATTTTCAGGAAAATATTGTTAAGACAATGGATAGGAGTAGCAACAGTTTCTTATTTTTCAAAAATAAATTTCTAGGACTAGTTTTTATTTAAACAGGTTGTCTTATTTAAGTGAACAGACAAAAATTTCAGTTTTGTCGACCAGTGTAATTATGTAAAATTAAAGAAAAATTGAACCCAATGGGCAACTTTTGTACGGTTGAAATGGCGAATCATGCCTCGTGCGTCACCACTTTCCAGTCATAGTCAAAACGTACCCTATGTTGTCCTTTTATTATTTTATACATGTGAGAAAAAGAGACAGTATTAAAAAGTCATAAAAGTTTTAAATAAAACGTTTTTTTAAGTAAAAAAACATCTGCGTTTGCTTTCTATTCAAGTGGCACATGTAAACATTGTGGATAAAATTTTATTTCACAGTTGCACAACTCATAGTTATCTGTGGTGTCCATACGGCACAAGATAGTGAACTAAATTTTTAATTATTAATCTCCTGAGACGAGATGCTAGCCACGACCAAAATTTATAAACTTTTTTCCCCCCGTATTTTCGATTTGCTTCATATGAAATTAATGACGTATAAGTTATGACGCATGGAGCATAACTCGCCGTTTCAACTGTAGTTATATTCGGATTCAGGGTGCCAAAATATATAAGAACCAGTCGCAATTATTCATTTAATAAAATTATTGTCGACCAGTGTTATTGTATACCTATAAATGGCACATCGAATCGTATTTGTGGTCATGTCAGTAGTATTTTGTGATTTTGTACCAGCAACATTGTGAGTGTGATTTTTAATTTACCTTCATTCCCATTTAATTTTTTTCTTTTATTTTAAAATAGGCACAAACATATGAATCATATATTCATTCAGTTTTACTAAAGATAATAAAGATGATTTTCTACATTAATGGTGCACATTTCGAATCGCAAATTCTTGAATTAATAGGTGATCGTATCACTTTGATAAACTTCGGTTTAGGACCGGAGTGTGTTGTTCTGCAACACCGGTCGTTTACTTTTAAGTAATAATGATTGCTTGAAAAATTTATTTTTTTAATTTATCCAGGCGTTCCTATAGGATGCATTTGGACAATATTTTTTTAATAGTATCTACAGTTCGCTTTGTTATAGTTTTTTTAATAGTTTTATAGTTTTTATAATTTTACTTTTTCTGATTTTGTTTTCATTTTATTTTATAATTTTCAATAAACATTGTTATATATTTACTATTTGCTTCCTTCAATCAATAATTATATTTTCAAAGATCAATTAATTTTTTATAAATATAACCAAATAATATACAGGGTGTTTCCTAACTCTACGCCTTTATTTTAGGGGTGATTCCACAGTCAAAAATAGGAAAAAAAATCCCTATCAACTCAGTTCCAAAAACTCGATTTTTCCCGAAAACAATGCATCTGGAATCTTTGAAAGAAGAGTGTGGTTTTTACGTAAAAAATATTAGAAAGTTATTTTTATTAACAAAAAAATGCCGAAAAGTAGCAACAGAAAAAGTTAGAACTAAAAATCAAGACCACTCTTCCCCCCAATTACACTCCTGGAGATAATATCAAATAGCTGATAACCGATAAAAGTACATACAAATTAACAGTGGTAAATATTGTACCAAAATTGAAAACTCTATTCTATGCTATATTATGCTAATTCAAGTGATATTAAATAAAAACTAAATTAAATTTTAAACTTAAAACTATTCGCAAAATTATATGTAGTAGATTTAATTGTACGCCTTTCATAAATACCAGTTCTGTTAACAAGTTGATCATGAACAGATGGACTTAGCTAATTCTGCCAGAATGAAAACTAAATTTTTCAAAACAATGGTGTATTTATAAAATAGACAATTTAGACTTAATGACTTTTGCGTGAACACCTACGATATGTAATATTTTAATAACATTGTCTCGCACATGACACAGTATTGTATGCGACATTAATCTGCATACATTTCTAATTTTATTTTGCATATTTTCTCGTTTGTAACATATACCTACTTTTTCAAACCAATTTACAACCCATTTTTGTGGGTAATTCTGGTCCAAGTCACGTACCTTACGATAATCATAATATTGTTGAAGGCACATAAACTGATGCTCATATACAGGGTGTACCAAATTAAATGTGCACCATTGGTAACTTTGCCATTAGTAGAGATAGAGCCTAAATTTGAAATAGTTGTGTTTTTTGGGCTAGTTCCGATGGTGATCGAAAAACAATCGAACATCGCGTTCTTAAGATATTTGAAGAAAACATTTTTTCAGCTTTATTTTTATGTAGGAATATACAAATTATTTCATTTTAAAAAACTGTTTTCTTCAACTACCTTGAGAACGCGATGTTCGATTGTTTTTCCATCACCATTGGAACCAGTTCAAAAAAATAAAACCCTTTCAAATTTAAACTTAGGCTCTATTTGCACTAATAACAAAGTTACCAATGTTGGTACCACTTAATTGCCTGTATATTTATAGAAATTTATAACTTCAACTAACAGTAACAACTGAGACAGTTCTTCTGTTAAGAAATGAAAATAATTTTGTCCATTTAAATGTTTATTTACAAAACGGCCTAATTATTACTTTATTGTGATGAATACCATACCAAATATTTGCGGACCAGTGATTTTGCTTTTGGACTTGTCTTAACCAACTTTCTGTAAAATAATAATGTAAATTATTGCGGTTTACGGCTCCATTGCTTCGAAAAGTGGCTTCATTTGAAATGTAGTTAGTTCACGGAATAAATTCTTATCTCATTTTCAAACCAAATGTTCATATTAATGCAAGTCTGAAACGGTGTCGTTTACATCGTTAGTTATTGTTTGTTTGCTGGGTAGGCCATTTAAAATCACTTTTGGAGCCATTTGCATGCATCCCATTTGTGTATTTTTAGTGCGACAAGGAGACGCCATTTTGATGGTTTGTGCTAAAGCCGAAAATATTAGAATCTGCACAAGGGGTTCAATAGGACATGAAAGTCAAACAATTATGTGTTTGAAAATGCCTCTTAGCTTCGTCTTTTCTTTTGTCTTTGACTCTCCTCGCTCATGATACTCTCTCTATCTCTTTTACACCAGCACAATTGTTTTGCAAATATAAAAGTATGAGTTTGTTGTGCTAGTGTAAGCTCGGTTTTATATAAATCCTATGACCAGCGTTGACAATATACATGTGTACAAGGTGTCCCAATTTCATTGTATCTGTGAGATTTCTCGTTTATTAAAAGAGACAAAAATGCGGTTGCTGGTATACTGCGCTACTTTTTCATAAAATTGCCATAAAAGAGATAACAAACGTCATCCACACCGAAGTAACCACAAATGTATCAAGGCCAAAACAACATTGCTCAGTGGATCAAACTAAAACAAGGTGTCCGCGAGGTAAGGAAAACAAAAGTACGACACTGCAGAAGGAATTAAAATGCGAAGTTCAATAAAATTTAAGGGGAAATTCCACTGACAATCGGTATACAGTCAAGAGGCAGTCCTGTATTAGTCCGAATGAGCCTAGAAACCAAGTAGTTAGCTAACTAGACCCAAGTATACCTCCGATCGCGATCGACTGATCGATATTCAAATCTTTTTTGGTCGATCAACGATTGAGGAAAAGTTTCACTAAAAATAATTGAAAAAGAAAAATTTCAAATTCACATAATATGTGAAAATTATAACAAAAAACTGAAGGAATAAGGAGAAATATAAATAAGCATTTGTATAACTATATGATTTGTTTTCAATTTCAATTAATCGATCGTCAAATAATTTGTTTTGCAAAAGTAGATAGTGTAATACAAAAGATTGAACGCTAGTAGTCCTATGGACTGGGATACGCATTCTCTAAGGTAGATAATAATTTATGAATATACATATGTAGAGCTATCATTATTGTTATTCCTCTATGTCTCTAATTAGAATTTATTATAATGAATATTTCTCGTTTTTTTTACCCACCTCCTTTGAATTAATGTGCAGAGATCCTGGTAAAAATCACATACGTGACAAAACAAAAGATGCCACAAGCAGATTTTCCTAGCACCCTTTGTTTTAGAGATACAAGCAGATTATGAAAATTTGTCATTTTAGCACCTCTCTCATGTCTCATGTTTCTGACAACTTATCGAAAAGGTAAAAACAATTTTTTTTGTAGATCTTTCAACGTTCTCGGTGATTTTTTAAAATTAATAACTTCTGAGATATAGACTAAATTTAAGTTTTTTTAATATAAAACTATGTATACAGTAAGCGCCAAATGTATGGAATAAATTCATTTAAAATTCGAGGGTTTTTCTTTGGAAAAACCCTGAGACCCATCGATTTTTATTTTTGGCTGCGGTTTTTTTATAGCAAATTCATATACACAGGGTAACCACTAACTTTATTTTTTCAAATGGAAACACCTATTTCTTATTTTATTTTTGAGTTCTGCTTTAAATTTTATGTTCGTTCTATTCTTAATTTCACATATATAGGGTAAACCAAAACAAGTTAAATTAAGTTTGTTTTCGTAACTTGTTTTTGGTTTATCATAAATACGTGAATTTGGGAATAGAACGTACATAAAATTTAAAGCAGAACTCAAAAATAAAATAAGAAATAGGTGTTTCCATTTGAAAAAATAAAGTTAGTGGTTACCCTGTGTATATGAATTTGCTATAAAAAAAACCGCAGCCAAAAAAAAAACCCTTGAATTTTAAATGAATTTATTCCATACATTTGGCGCTTACTATATGAGAACGTAAGTGGATAAAGGTGTTATGTCACATTTTGAATTTTTTGATTAAATTGTCATTAAAGTTTTTATGTAACATATACAGAGCCAGGTAAAAAAGGTATTATATCAAAATTTAAAGTTCTGATAAAAAAACATTTTAGAGTTTTTGATAAAATAAAATTTTCATTAAATTATTCCTGTACCTATAGAGAAATCAGAATTAATAGTTACTCTTGATGCACTGCCTTTTTAACAGTGATATTTTTCATGGCAATAGTTAACGTCTTTAGCTAACAAATTGCATAGAACACTCGATTTCGAAAAAAAATCCACATAGAACCTTTTTTGTCTGTATCCTTCATGTACAGTGTGTGCGACATGATTTATTTAGTATCTAAAAACTGCCAGGGGACAACGAAACTAAAAGATTTCTTTTAATTAAAGATTAAAACCATACAAGGAGTAGTCAAAAAATGCATTAAACCATTTTGAAAAAAATGGTCTAATGCCTGGTCTAAATGACATGACCTTTATCTACTTATGTCTTCATATACGTCTGCCCCGGATTGACTTGAAAAGAGGAAAAACTATCTTATCTTTGGTTTTTCGATAAAAGTCGCTCTTCATAAAAAGTTCTGTTTTTGTTCAAATTACCGAAGCAAATATGAGATTGTCAGATTTCTATACAGGGTGGTCAAAAAGTTAAAAAATGTGAAAAAATATCAAGAGTAAAATTTTTATTTAAATTAAGAAAAATACATTTCTTCAATTTTTGTTATAAATTAGTTAAATAAGTCGCAAATTATTTAATTAATTTTGTGCAAACTTTCCAAAGAACTTGCGGCTTATTTCACTCATTAAAACAAAAATATTTTTTTTTATTTAAAAAGATGTTTTTATTTATTTTAAATTCAAGCTGAGCTTTTGATTCCAAACAACTTTTCTTTAAAATTTTTTTTATGTATTTCAAAAAATTAAGATACTTTACTTTTGGTACTTTTTAACCTTTTTTAACTTTTCGACCCCTCCGTATAAAAATCTGACAATCTAATCTTTATTTCGATAGTTTGAGCAAAAGCAGAACTTTTTAGGAAGAGTGACTTTTTTCGACAAACCAAAGATAAGAAAGTTTTTCCTCTTTTCAAATCCATTCACTATACATGCTATTTTCTTTTACTGGTTTCGTTTTTTTTCCAGGTTTTCCAAAACATATATGTAATTCATGTAATAATTTCTTAAGAGTTATGTTTGCAATTGCAATGATTAAGTTGTTGTTTAGATTGTAGCGACAGAAAGGAAACACAAAGACAAACACAAACAAAAAAAGTACCATCGTATGTCCATATAAAGAATTTGGAAAATCTGTTAAGTGATGAGGTGTGTACAGATAAGTATTTTAAAAATTTTCTGTGTTTGTCTAGTTCTTATCCTCTATAGTTTCAACTTGGAAAAGATTTATCCAATAATATGAAAAGCAGATACTTTTAAGAAAGTTATATCATCTAAAGTTATATAATCTCAAAAGCAATTAGTTGTAATCTCGTAATTTTTAGCTGTAGGGGATTCCTATCACATTTTGATGTATCTATTCAAGATATCAAAGTAATCTATTTCTAAAATTATACAAGTATGTTCAGCACTATTAACTGGCTTTAAATAAGAGTGAGGAGATTTCATCGAATAAATAGCGAAAAGAATAAACAGTATTTTATATAAAATATTAAGTGAAATAGTTTAAAGTAACTTTTTGAAACGGTAGATATTAAAAGCATAACAACTAGTTAACACAATTTTTGATCAAATGCCACTCCGTCAGACTTCTGCGATAGTATCTCTTAAAATTAATGATTAATTAATTTTAAGAACAAAACATTAATTTTAAGCGATCTGCTGTTGCTAATATATTCTAAAACCAAACTAGCATCTTTGATTAACTTGGGCGCAGATGGTAAAATAGTGAGCTAGATCGTGTTAAAAATGTAGATAATGTCAACGGTGTATGAGCGAGCAGACATATCATTGGTACCGATATGGTGGACTTATTTGAACTTGAAGATATTGCAGCTGATGTTGAATAATTATGGCGTTGTTCAAGTTGATTTTATCTGCTCATTGAGGCTTCTCATTACTTATAACATGTTCCACATATCTTATACCGAGTATATGTTTTACTTCGTCTTTTTTTACAGTTTGTGCTGTTACAAATAGTTGATCAAGCGTCATTTTTAGTTTCTCTACATTTGTATTTGTTGTCCATTTGAACGTCGATAAAACCAATGATCATCGAAGTTTTAAACAAGGGATCGAAGAAACTCTAATTTAAAAATCAGAATATTTCAACCGTGATTATATCTAACCTTTTACACTGATAAAACATTTATTAATGTTCTGTGGTGTTGTAGCGATTCTCTTTAAATTTGCCGCCACCGAAGAAAACATTCGACAAGTTGCAAGGGCGATAAAAACTGACAAAAATTAATGGCAACACACTGTTACAAGTGCCAACTTTTGTGTTTCTGTTGTAGTAAGTTGCTCTACGTTGCTTTGATGGAGACACACGGCTTTTGGCTTGCACCGACAAATATATCCAGCTTCCAAGGAATGTTGGACAGGTCATACATAAAACGCATTTAAGCCATTTCCTGATTGGAAAATTCAGGCATTATGGAAATAATACAAATTGTAGATAAAAATAACAGCCTAAATAATTAATTGCCAGATTACAGTAAATTACTATGTATAATTAATATTATTATTAATGGCACTATTATACCCTTATGTCAATAATGTTAATCAAAGTTGGCCATGATATACAACATCATTTCAATTTATTTTTTTATTGATCTCATTAATTATTATTTAGGATAAAATTTATGGTAATTTGACCGCATCTACAATACTGACCTAGTTTTACAACTGAAATTATTGGTAAATTATAGCTTATAAAATTTAGTTGAGATATCTTGTGACATTTAGGGTTAAAAAAGGAAGACAAAAAAAATCGATTTATCTTGCATTTTGAAAATGGAGTCATTATAATAAAAATTTTATTCCACTATTTTACATAATATATGAATAATTGTTTGAAAACTCTCCTTATTAAATATTTTATAATATTTAAGAAATACCTCGTATATTTTGAAAAGACTGATGGAAAGACGAATCCGATAAGTGAAAAATATACAGACTGATTCAAAAGTCCCTATAACTTTGTCATCTGTGGAGATTTTCTTTTTAATTTGGTATATGGCTGAAAATAGCCAATCATTTTAGTCAAATTTTTATTTTTTCTACTTTCGATTATACCGGAAGCCAATGTCAACTTCTTTAGTTCAATTGAAACACCCAATATATTTTTGTACTTTTTATTTCAAGATATTAAGCTACTTAAGGGGAGTCACAACTTTTTCGTTTCCCTGACGAATTTTCCAAATACGATCGGAACACCTTATAACAAGAATGTTGATATCGTTTTGATTTTTTTTTAAATTAAAGCTTGATTATTCTAGTTTGTAATGAGCGGTCTACTTTTCTATATTTTTAGTTCTCTATTTTTTAATCTTCATTATGTAGTTGCACCTCCGCAATTTAACATAGTCCTACATTTATATTGTATTGAAATTCATAACGTATAATGGCTTTTCCTCTCTCTCATATAATTCCAGGAAATTTCCGTGATAAAATAAAAAAAAATCACATAGTGTCATTTGTTGGACAGAAAGTATTCCAACAACCCAATTTTATATTATGCCTTGAATAGAGGTATTATTTTTATAGCAAACATGTTTTCTTTATTAGTTACCAAATAATATTCAAAATATTTTAGTGGTATTTTATCATTGGCAAGGTGGTATTGTAGGAATTCCTAAAACTGTCATTCTTCGCTCTGATGTTTCTCAGTAGATTGACGAATTTTTAAAAATACTTCAAGTCATCAGAATTTCAAAATTTCAACGCCACATAATCATAATTGAAACTAGTTTTATGATATATCAAGATCAGCATATCAATTTTTTTAACCCAAAAAAGTTGTGCCTCCCTAAACACTTATTAGGTTTCCCTATGCTTAAATTAAACCATTTTTAAAATATTTTTGAAATGAAAAATTTTCCTAAAACACCGTTTTCCATAATGCGAAATTCTCGGTCCTTTTGAAAGCTTATGAAACTTTGTTAACATGTTAACCAGACAAAGTAGTTTAGACGGGTTAAAAGAGTTTTTATAAATATTGCACAGGGTGTTTGAACAATATAGTCCAATTTAAATAATTTTGTTAAGGAAAAAAACGTTTATTTTAAATGAAAAATACAGTAATAGGATATTTATTGTAATAAATATTCAAAAATTAATTTCACTAACTTCTAAGTATTTGATGAACATATGCAAAATGGTACAGGGTGTTCTATGAAATACCTTGAAAAAAGGCGACTTTTTCTCTTTCAAAATTATTTAAATTGGAAAATATTTTTCGAACACTCCGTATAATATTTATTAAAGCTCTTACTGTCAATCTAAATCACTTTGTCCGGATAGCATGTTAATAAAATTTCATAAGAATAGCTCAGAAAACGGCTGAGAATTTCATATTGTAAAGAGAATGGTATTTTAGGAAAATTTTTCTTTTAAATCAAAATATCTCAAAAATATGCTAGTTAAGTTATAGGGAAAACTAATAAATATTTTTTAGTTTAATATCTGAATCTAAAAACGTAAAAATATATAGGGTGTTACATTTGAAATAAAGAAGTTGACGTTGACTTCCGGTTTAACCGGAAATATGAAAAATGAAAAATCTTATAAAAAGATTAACTATTTTCAACCATATATTCATATAAAATTTTTTAAAAATATCTCCACAAATAACAAAGTTTCCGGGATTTTTGTCTTACCTTGTATAGAATGTTCCTTTTGAAATTACAAATATAACAATTCCACAAATTATCGATTTTAACAAAACGAAGATTACGCAACTGTCCTACTACCTTCTACCTTAAAACATTTGTAAGAAATAGTTTTGACCTTTTCCATAAGTTATAAAACACGTGAACTACAGTGGTATTCAAAAAAAAACGCATACACCGACTAGAGAGAGAAGTTTGACAATCACATGTAGTTTAAATGTGATTGTCAAACTTCTTTCTCTAGTCGGTGTATGCTTTTTTTTTTGAATACCACTCTATGAGGTGGGTTAAACTAAAGAATTAAACAAAATTGGACTGCGCCATCTGTAGTTTAACAATAACAATACCAGAGTGTCGCGAAATCGTCAACTAATCCACCACTTTTTATATTAAATAATATTCGAGAAATTCTGTAGATATGATAAATCAACGGTAGCCTATAACGAATGGTTTCAAAAGGTCAAAATTAAGAACTATTAAAATAATAATTTCCTTTTTACGCCTTCGTAATGTTATTGCTATTGTAAAGTTTTCTTTAATTGACTAAAAACAATTGTATTTAGTTTAATAATGCACCGTCAGAGGGCGCAACGGTAACATAAAAATCCCCAAAGGATTTTCATATTTTCGGATTTCATGAGAGAAAACCAACATGCAACTGTCATTTGTCATGTTGGTTTTGTTGTCGAATCAGCTGTTAGTGTTCTCAATTTTCGGATTTTAAGTCAGTCATTCGAAAGCTTTCGGGTTGTTTGTGCCGATTTTTTCACCGTTAGTATTTCTAATTACAAGAGATTCGCGTAAAATTTTGTAACACCAAACAAACATTTTATTTTTTAATTATGACTCAGTGATTTTTCTTTGATGAATTAGAGAAAGTTTCATTGATGTTACCAGGATCGTGGGTGAGTTTTCATTGTTATTAACTTATTCAGCGGTGAATTATTAATTATTGTTTTTCTTACTTTTATATGGTAACCAAATAAAATTTTATTATTACTTATTTTCCCAAAAGGTTATCGCAATAATATAATTTTAATGGTTTTACCCAATTCATTTATGAGTATTTTATTTTATTTTATTTTCTTTATTTAATTTCGCTTAATTTAGGATCAAACAAACTCATGTGGAACGACGTATCGCAGTCTCAAAAGACTCAACTCTCCGTTAAATTAAATTCGTTCACATTTTAAACGGGCCCTATTTAAAAGCCCTCACCGTATAAATAAAAATTATCACATTTTCGAAAGCATGAACGCAACATTGTCATTTCCATTACAAATGTTCTCGATTTATTGCCATTTTTTATGTTGTACTATGGTGGTGAATTTAACATTGTTTTCCATATTTCTACTTTCCAAAGGTTTTAAGTATTTAGGACTAAACCATAAAAGTATTTAAGAAAATATATAAAATTGAATTGAGGTAAATCATAACAATAATTGTTGACATAAACTAAATAGGACACAGGTAGTGTTGCCCATTGTATTGTATTTGAAGATAACATCGGTTAAAATATATAAACAGCGAAAAAAATTAATTTTATTTAATAAAATGAAAAAAAAAATTGCAAAAAGTAATATATGCACATATGTATACGAAAACTTTTCGCTATTTTTTACTTATACAGTCCATGAAGAAGTATAAATTTTTTCCCAGATTGTATAAATAGTAGCTAACGTGATTATATATTTTTAGTATTAAATTTGAAATGCAGGACATTTTAGAACTCTAGGCAGAAACTCTGATAAAGGGTCCACCATGCTTAAACGAAGAATTGTGTATTTTATTTTTCCTCTAGAGAAAGTTGTTACTTTTAATTGTGAATAATGGTAATGATAATATCAAATCGCGTATACAAAATGACATTGTGATTACCGTTCTTCCGCAACCTCATTGGGGATCTATTTCAATAAATCTTTGAAGAAACTCTTAAAACTTTGCATCCAACGATACCTTTCTATTATGTACATTTAAGTTCATTGAAGAAAATTAATAACGTAATCGATTTTACAGTTGTTTATAATACAGTAAAGGTGTGAACTCAGTAAAAGTTTTAAGTATTAAAATAAATGCCAAGGCAAGGTAATAAATGGTGTGGCTAAAAAAGGGCTCTTTTTCCCTATGCATAATTGCCTCTTCGCCTCAAAATTACCTTGTTTTACTATTTATTTATCAACATAAGGTTTTTGTTTGATTCGACTGGTTGCTTTTATTACTGATTTTATACTTTTACTATCTTTATACTTTTGCTGTAACATACAACTCATACGTGTATAAAAATTAGTAATTTATTTTAATATTTTTAAATTGTAAAATACGTATGTATGTCGTATTTTATCGTAGCCATCACAACGAAATTCGGATTTTATTAGCATTTTGTTAGTTTGTCGTGACTGGATTGAAAAATAACATCTATGAGGATATACAGAGTGTAACCGATTTAAACAGAAAATAAATTTTGGATGAAACTAGAACCAAAATGGCGAAAAATGTCATCAAGTGCAATTTTCCATCTAAACCCCACGCTATGTGGGTATTTTAAATAAAGATTTCCAAAAATGGGAGTACTAGTTTTACAGGAAATTTAACGTTGATTTCAAAAATGCGATCGAAAGTAAAAAAAAATGGGTTAGAGTGGAAAAATTGCGGTTTTAATAGAAAAAACGTGTTTTTTTAAATACCTTTCAAAAAATCATATCGTCGGTATACAGGGAGAAGTGACTAAGTTTAAAATTGAAAAATTTAAGATTTCCGTTTTTCAATATCGAAAATTAATAAAATATTAAATAGCTTTAAAATAAAAACTGATTAAGTCCTATCGTTATAATTTAATGATTATTTAAGAAAAATCATAATTGATCAAATACTTATCTAATGAAAAATACAGGAGAAAATGACTAAGCGGACTTGGATATTTTGGAATCGACTTGGTCACTTTCTCATGTATATCAACGATATCTCGGTAACGAATTAAGATAGAAAAGTGCGCTTAGTGGTGTTTTGCTCTATTTTGGGTCTAGTTTCCTCCAAAATTTATTTTCCGTTAAGATCGGTTACACCCTGTATAATTGATATATTTTTAATCTACTGTAAAAATGCAATTTTCGGATTAAACTTATTTTTCTACACATATTTTGCTGCAGATATTATATTTTTTATAATCTACTTATAATTATTAATGTAATCCTGTCTCATATGTTTTCATAGAAATACAATTTTTTTAAGGTACACACGTCTGTCAGGTACTGGGAAACTTTCAGGAATGCGATCTCTCAAGGGCTAAAAACTGTTGAATAATAAATGGTTTAGAGCTTTTAAACATGTTTCTATAAAGTGATCCGCATGTTTTACAATGAACTGACACGTTCATCATCTGGGAGTTTGATTTAACATTATATGATCAAAATTCTCTCTGTTGCAATTTCTATAAGTTTGACAATTCTTTGTATTTGATAGGTAAAAGAACAGAAAACACGAATTAGAGTTCTAGTTATTCAATTAGTCATCTTTATTGAATTCCTACAGCAGGGGCACTTTGGATGATACCTTTGTTTTAATAGCACTCAAGTTAAGAGGATTAATTTTTCTTCAGAAATTGGTGGTGAAATACCGATGTGAAATGTACGTGATTGAGGATTCCGTCCAATAGTTGATAAACCACTAAGTTTGTGTTAAACTCAATCGTAACTGACAATGAACTGTAAGCGTTTCAAATTTTGCTAACAACTATTAGTTTTCTATTATTGATTAAAAATCAGGTTATTGATTATTATCTATTGTTTATGCTACGGTAGAAGAAATACAAACAAATAATTTTATTTTACTCAAAATGTCGACCCAATTGTTAAACACAGTTTTGTACTCTTTTAAAATTGAAAATATGTATGTACTTTTTCTAAGACATAAATATTTTCTGCGACATCCATCATTTTAGCATCAAATTGTTGTTGTCTGTTTTCAAAAGTTTCCACATAACCCAATTTTTTTTAGCATTTCCCAAAGGGAATAATCGAAGTGATTTAGATCGGGTAACCGTGCTGGCCATTCAACTGCAGCAAATTTTCCAATCCAGCGATTCGAATAATTTTCATTAAGAAAATCTATTACTTGTGAGGTTTACTTCTAAGTTCAGTTAGCATTGGATTTAGGACATTCATAGATTCATTAGACGTTTTTAAGATGATATTGGTTCGGCCATACACCCTTATGAAAGTATGAAAGTTATGTTATATGATAAACATTATAGTAAATTCGAACTTTTCCTTTTATCATTAATTATGTAACGGTGGAATTTGAATTAATAATATTTCGTAATGGGCTAGCTTCTGTCCATTCTGATTGAAATTAAAAAACCCAAACGCCCGGTTCCGAGTGAATAAAATTGATATTACAAGAGACCTTTTTCTCATCCCATAATAATCCATGCTGCATATGTTCTGGTTTAGCTGGTACGAGAGAGCCGCCGCCACGTCAAACAAAGGAATTAAGTAACCATTATGCAAAAGGGAAAAAACAATACAAGAGAAGAGAGACGTGCAGGACTTTTTTTAACTTGTTTCAATGAGAAAATAATGATAATTTGTGGTCGTTTTCTCGTGGAAATGTACAATATTAAACGACCGTCAAGTAATTAAGATAATAGACCCTTATATGAGGGTTATTTTTAGTATATCTTAATACAAATTAAATGAAAAGCTCATGATACATATTATATTAGTCATCAAGGCTTGCCTAGTTATTTTGCATAGTTTAAAACCGCCCAGTAATTTGATGCATATAGGGAATGTACTATGTTGCCAATAATGGATAATAAAGAATTTTCAAGAAGATTTTACCAATTTTTCTGGAAGGGTTTGATATACAGTTTTCAACTTTGGTATATTAACTAATAATAGTTAAACGGTGGAATATTGGTCCTGTTTACTAAATTATTTTAAATCTCAATTTTGGGATTAATTAGTTTTCCTGTGTATTTATATGTTTATCAAGTTTTCTGTTAAATATTGAGCCACTAAATAGCTTTTGTTTCATATTTATTTGTCTGTAACAACTCTTAGGTTATATGATACTGTAAGAAAAACAACTTTACTGTAAAATGTGTTTTTGCTCTTTACGATGATTTGCCAAACAGGTATCGATATGGGGATGGACTCTTTATATTTTTAGCTCTACTTTCTTTCCTCTTGAATCCTCTATTATTTTTCTTCAATAATTCAATATCTGCTATTTAATATGTAAAAAAGGTATGATTGTTAATCATTGCCAACACTAGCGATTTCTCATAAAAATCACCTTTAAGGAGAATAAGAGACAGAGAAAAGTTGAATTTTGTACCAAGCTAATTTCTTCCGTGAGAATTATGAGAGATTGGGTCATTTGGTGATTTATTTATTGAAAAATTACGAACATTCATCCTAATTTCGGCTTCCAAAATTTCGTTGTCCAAAGGTTTTTATTATTCCACGTATACGAAATAAATTATACGAGGTTCTGAAAGACATGGTAAAGTATTTGTTAGCATTAAATAAAAAGATTCGAACAAGAAAATAAGAAAAATCAAATATATCAACAAAATATAACGTAATATTATTCGTTCGATTTTGATATGAAAATACTGGCATAATAATATTGCAACGAAGTAATGACGTTCTTGAACGTAACAATATTTTCAGCAGTAGAAAAGCAGCATTCATAAGTTAATAAAGTTGCTGGTATACATATTTGTTAAAAGTGCACTATGTGGATATTTATCTCTTATATGTACTTTTCAACCACTTATGTCGATCCATATTAAATTTCAATTGTGGTTCAGCTAATTATATTTCAAATTGGTTCTCAGTATTATTTGTTTAGTATAAAAATTCCAAAACATTCATTTTCTACAGGGTGTTTCAGAGTTGTGGGGACAAAAACCTAGGGGAGGTTCCTCGCAGCAAAATATGGAAAAAAGTTCATATGAACATGGACCCGGAAATCCTTATTAAGGGAGCTACGGTCCTTTGAAGGTGGCTTCCAAGAAATGGTTTTTATTCATTTCTCAGGAACCGTTCGAGACACAGCGATGTAACTTCTCGTATGATTTATTATTAATAAGGATTACTATTCTACAGTATTAACCAAAAATAATTTCAACAAGAGGCATGCGGTACCGGAGGATTATGTTTAGTTTACGTACTTTTGTTCCCTCTGGTTTCACACGTCCATTGTTGAAATTAGTTTTGGCCAACACTGTAGAATAGTAACCCTTATTAATAATAAATCATATGCGAAGTTGCATCGCTCTGTCTTGAATAGTTTCTGAGATATTGAATAAAAACCAATTCTTAGAAGCTAGCTTCAAAGAACCGTAACTCCCTTATTAAGCATTTTCACACCCATGTTCATATGAATTTTTTCCCATAATTTGCTAAGAGGAACATCCCCTAAGCTTTTGTCCCCACAACTCTGAAACACCCTGTATATCTTGACATGACGCACTTTCTTGCGACAACTTATTTGCAGTATTATGAATAATTACTTTTACGTTATGATTTCCTTGATCAAGATTCCTGTTCGTAGGATTTAATATGGCAGCAATCTGTTCTGTAGAAAGAACGTTGATTTGCTTTGTAAATCAAATCTATACATTAAAATTCCAAATAAAAAAATTTCAAATACCCTAATCACATTAGAGTCATTCTTAATAAGAACTTGGAGTAGTTATTACATGAGGAATGAAATTACAGATGTAGCAGCGTCTTTGTTATACGAAACTAAAGTTAGCATTTACACAGGTTTAAGGACTACAACAAGATATTCAATAACTTTCCACTCACTTTCTGAGATCTCAAGTATTTGAGCTACAACGCTAATTGTTATTTCGTAGTCTGTTAAGACGTTCATCACTGGACTTCTGTTTTAAGTAATTAGTCACTTTGGTAATGAAACGCTGAATATTTTTGAAAGTGCCAGTTCCAGCTTATCACTGTATGTTGTCTCAGATTGCTCCTAAAGATGTTCTATACAGTGTGTCAATTTGAAAACGAACCACCCTAAATAACTTTTAAACTATGTATTATTTTAAAATTTCCCAAAACACGTCAATTGAGATGTCGAGGGGGAAACTTTTTGAGCTTATTTCCAATTCTCTATCTTCAACCCCTTGAGCAGGGAGTGACTTGCCCCTAAAATCTTAAATGGAATGGGGGGTCGAATGACACCTCATTTTAAAGGTATTTCAAAACTGCATTTAGGGATGTAATTAGATTTTAAATTTATCGATTAGTTTTTGAGAAAANAAATTGACACACTGTATGTATGTCGAACAACATTAACTATATTTTTAGCATTAACCGTGACAATAATTCCGTTGTTTAAATTTCATTCTTCAAAAATATTCTATTTTACTAAAGAGATTTTCTCAAGAGTTAAAAATTTTTCATCCAGTCATTTTCAATGAAATGCACTGTCATGGTGATGTACCTACGATTCCTAAGCGGCTGATGGCCAACAATTCAACATACAAACTGCTACACAAAAATATTTTAATACTTTCATTAAAAACTTTTTATTATTGTCTTTTATAGATTTTTTATGTGTATTCCACAACATTCATAAATTGAAGAAAACCCTCACTGGAGCAAAAAGAAATACATATTTGATTCATTGCTATCATTTCTTTCAACGCGTTATGGATTTCTTCAGCTTTTGCTGGTGAGCAAGAATTATTACTTGTAACTTTTCTTTTTCGGACCCTTCGATGTTTAATCCTGATACACCAGTGTCATCGATTGTATCTAATTTTTGAGGTAATTAATCGTCAGTCACTGAGTTTTACGATCTGCAAAATAAAACGTAATATAAAATTTGTTTCAGCATTAAAAATCATTTTATCATAAAGGAAAATAATGAGTTAAAATTAACCTTTCGAAGGGCACGCGGGCCCTTTCACAAAACCTTAGTAAGTTATTTTCATTCATGTCTTTCAAAAATTATTTATAATTTTTTTTTCTAAATAAAAAGTATGTATTATTTAACTATTCCTGGTTTAAATGATATGAAATAAATAGAAAAAACTACGGACTACGGAGATTTGCCGTCTCGCGTCTATGCGTGTAATTCCAGACCGCGCGCCCGTCGGAAGGTTAAAAAAAAGTATAATTATAAACTCTCCTCCGTTTTCTAGATGATGAATCTTCTTCATTAACACATTGATTGCTTGTAAGTCCATAAATACTTTCGAAATGTCGGTTAAATGACCCGGTCGGATTAATGCATAAATCACAAAATGCCTTTTCTTCTTCTCGACGACAATAGTTTCATACCCAGCTTTTCGACTTGACTATAACAGTAGTTATTAACAAATATAATGGGTAACGCTGATTTAAAAATTCTGTTCAATTATGCTCCAATTGTACTCACGTACTGTAGTAGTATACACTTGTGCCCATAATTACCCATGTAAGATGTTTGATAATACACGAATATGTATATGTGTATTATAAAACACGTGTTTGACTGAAAGCTCTAGTGTTTACACGTAATTTTTCGTCAAAAACTTCTTAAGGTAGCTTTAGAGGCAATGTGACAAAACTCTTTTGTCCTAAGAGACGTTGACAGAGTGGCCTACAGCAGCACCCCAAACTTCTGAATAATGCGGGACTTTTATCCTTACTAAACACCTCTTGTTTGACCTTCGAAATCTCGATGTGATGTGTAAATTTTTCATTCTCTTCACAGAATCTGGCAGAGTTAGTTACTCACATAGTCATAACTCCGCATTACTCATCAGCATTGATATAATTGATATAGTGTGGGTAGGTGGATTATGATCGTGCCATTTTCAAATCAAATTTTCAAAAGAATGTTTCAGGTGTAATTTCAGGATGATTTATTATTTACCATAGCATCTTGTGCTTGTCTTTAACATGCGATTGAAATAGTAGAACTTTCATATTAGTGGTATTAATGCAAATCCCTAGATCTCTAGTAGAAACAATTTCAGGAAAATCACAAAAAAAACTATACTCTTTTATCTTTTCACAGACATATTATAACTTAAAACTCTGTTTGTGTTAAGTTACTTTGGCATTGCAAATACGTAGGTTCAACAAAGTCTTCAACTGTTTAGTTTAATTTAAATCAGGATAGAAGTTTGAACATGTTGTATTTTGAATGTTAATTAGTGATTGGTGAGGTGGTTAAGCGGTGATTTGTCAGGTTTTGACTATTAATTTTTGTTTAGAATTATAGGAAATATTCAATCCATATTTTTTTTATTATTAGGAAAAGTTAAAATATTGATAACTTTGCCCAAATTTTATGAGCCCTCTGTCAAGGTTAATAATTGATTCTTGCGATCATGTGAAACACTACGAGCTTTAATATAAAAATGTTCTGAGCGATTTTGCCAGACGTTTTGTAAAAGGAATGATAAAAAATGTAATATGCATTTTGATAAGCAACGATACACATTGAAAGGGGTGGACGGCTACATGCTCTGTGGACATGTCGGCTTTTCATTTCAATCTTTTTCTCTATACCAAAAATACGATGTAAAATGATGTAGATGCTGAATGTAATCGTCCGTAAAACGGAAATTCAAAAAACGTACGCCGGCTATTGTATACATGTAAACCATTGAGTTTCATAATTAGATATTAATTTGAACGCTAAATCCGTAACAGCATAAGCCATCATCCGTTTTCAGTTGTTTGAGTATTTCTACATTTCGCTTAACATTATTAATAAGTATTGAACAATTGTTCAATTCCTTTCCATTCGTTAACCAAAATTACCTAATTGCGTTTTTTCAGCAAAAAAACAATGCAAACTACCATTGGCAACAACATTACTTTTCCTATAAATAAATAAATAAATAAATAAATAAATAAATAAATAAATAAATAAAAAGGCACCCTGTGTATAGAATATTTAATATTTTGATTTACAAACTTGACCTACTCACTACAAATATGTATCAACACATGTTTAGAATAAAAGTTGCTTGTCCTTGTAAAATATAAAAAATGACAATCAGTTTTTCATTTTTTAATATTTAATTATGTAGTAGTAATATTTCTTACCAATAAAAAACAATGTCTTAAACAATACTTTGTACACTAAGATTCCGCTGTTTATGAAAAACATTTGCGTTCCATTTTATTACTATGAATAAATATTCACATAACAAGTAGGTACTTAATTTAACATAATTCCAATAACAAAACCCATTTTAAACTGATTAATAATCTAGTTCAAATACATAGTATTTTTGTTTTAATTTTGATATATAACAAAATAAGAGAACAGTGGCGCCTTATTATCGATGTTGTTAAAAGTGGGTAACCAAAGAGAGGCCAATTTGAATAAACCATGTTCTCTAACTGTTTAAAACACGTCACGTCTTGTATGGTTATTCAATTAGCTCTCGAAGTCGTCACGTTCACGTTTTAACTGTTTTTCGTTTGGGGTCTCGAAAGACGCGCTAAAATTTCCAAATAAACCGAGCGAATATAACGTAACACTAATTCTTTTAACTTTTGTCGATCGTTCAATTTGAAAAAAATTAATTGAAGTAAAGAAAAAAATAGCTGACGATTTGAATAACTACGCAAAAGGCGCTCGATTTTGAATCGATATTTGTAAAAATAATAGCAGTTGGCAACGCTGGTTATTCTTGTGCTTCTCACTTCGCTCTATGTAGTCTAGTGGAGGGGATAAACGAAGCTATGAAAACGCCACCTATTGGGATTGTTTTCAGCAGGAGGAAAATTATAAATTAGCTACTATTGTTTTTATTCAATTTATGAATTAAAAGACTGTAATATTGTTATATTAATAAAAAGCAAATAACCTTGGAGTATTTCTTCATGTAGTCCCGAATGACGGTTGATTTTATGTTCGTTTTAGTTAATAATTTTAGAAAAATAATTTTGCAAAAACCAAATATCTGGGAGTATATTTTCCCGATTTAGGCCCAGTTTTTTCATCTACGAATAAATTTAACTGACAGTTAAATGTCATGGTTATGCTGAAATTAGTCAATCAGAGTAGCATTTTTGGGCGTAATTGTAACAATTAACTGTCAGTTAAATTTATTAGTAAATGAAAAAATCGGGCCTTAGATACATTCCATTGCGATACTGTCTGTATTTTTTTTTTCTCATTAAAAACTTAAAAACTTGACGCTGTGTCTTACATTATTAAAGATAACGTCAGAAATTTTTGATTTGCTAACAAAAATGTTTCATTAGCTCTTAATTTTCACATTTTCGTTTTGGCAATGTAGAACATTGATATTTCTTTTTTATTATTTTATTTTTTTAGCTAATTGTAAGATCGTTTAAATTTATTATGAAAAACAATAAAAATGAAAGTTTGTAATGTCTACAAAAAAAAAAGAAAAAAAACATATAATTACAGAAAATATCGAAAAAGCCCGCATCTAAATCAGTAAAAAAATACCACCAGGTTCTTATTTATTTTTCGCAAAATTATTTGTTATTCTTGAATAACAAACAATTTTGAAAGTAGCCGCAGCTGCTTGCAAATGGTTCGGCGCTGTTTGTGTTCTTTTTCAAATCAAATTTGCTTAGATGTTATAAAAAGGAAATTATTATGTTTTTTTTCAATCAGCAATATTTCAAAAATTGAAAGTTTACAGGATTATGATTTCTTGAAAATTATCTGGTTTGGAATGCAAAGGTAGGAGAAAAGTTAGAAAATTATAACTTATGTTTGGTAAATTATTTCAGAATTTAACATGAATATTTGGCATCGGAATAGGTAGAATAAACGTCTAAACAGAAAAACTAAAAATTGTGTAAAACTAAAATACGAGGTTGGGAAGAAGATCAAACGATATGTCAAATTTAAACTCATTTCATTAATTTATTTAATTATAAAAAAGTATAAATAGATGTATGCGCAATCTAAAGCTAGTTTGACTGTCCTCCCGCGTTTCTTCTTTATATCCGGTAGTAGAGATTTCGTCATGCTTTCTCATTTTCTCACAGAGCGAATAATCCCTATTTGAGAATGTCAACCAATGATAGATCTGAATTTTCCATTAAGCAATGCTCGTCGACAAAACTAACGTCTGGTGAGGAGACGTGACAATGTTGCTTAATTGTTCAAAAAAACCTTTCAATAATAACAGAAAAAGATATGACATAACATCAACATCTCGGTTTTTTTAATTGTCCGAGTATTAGGTCGGAATTTTTAACCAAATATAGAGGTAGAGGACGAAGTAACCTCACCGTATCTGAAAATGCTCACCACAGTTGTGATCGAAAAGGCAGGTGTGAAAAGCTTTGGTCCATGACAATTAATACTACCTCAGATGTAGTATTTTTCGGCAGTGTGCGTTACACATGTACAAGTTGATTTAATCCATCATTGACCTTACATCGTCTATTGACGTACATGCCAATGATGATGAGGGGCATAACGGGCAACATAAAAAAAATGTATACAAAGTTTCTCTAAAGTTATTTCAAACAACATAACAACGAAATATCGAACGATAAGTCTGTGCTTTCATTGTTGATTATGGGTGGTGAAAAAATATAATTGCAAATTCATAAAAAATGATAATTTAAACTTATTATCAATGACAATTATGGTGCCAACAGGTTTTGAATTCATAAATGCTTTGTCTTTCTAATCTTAGTTTTAACATTTTACGCAACACTGACGGGTGAACGTCAAAATGACTATAATTTTTACTTTTTTTTAATTGACTTTTGGAAATCTGTGTCTATTTATGGTCCTGTTAACATTAAACCCATGGACTTGTAATTTTTCCGGATGAATTTTTCACACAAAACGAGTAACATGGAATAAATTAAAAAATCCTTAATTAATCCTTTTTGCATTTGTCACGTGACTGTTGTTCTTTATTGAAGACGATCCGGATATGTGAGAGCATGCCAATATATCGGGGGCGAAACCTATAATGGATTTGTCTTGTTCCGGGGATAATTTCAGGAATCACGTTAAGAGATAATGGGTGGTTTGGAAAGCGAATAAATTTTAGACCCTAACAATAGGGGGCTTTTAATTTTAGCATCATATTTTAGTATTATAGGAAAAGGGAAACAATTTATTTATTACTTCCAACAAGGCGAATCGGATGAGTAACGTTGCCGCGCGAATATGTAACTCCTAATTCTATTTTAAAACTCGTTCAGCTGGCGACAAAAAAAAAATGGTGTTTACTTACAACTCAACGTGTTACATTTCCTTATGACGTTATAATTAGAAAAGATGCGGAAATGTGAGGTATTACGGTGTTGCATGATCCTTTATTTGTTTTAGAACTAACACCATAAAACCTACACCGAAAATTCAACAACATTCTATGATTGTAGAACAAGTTAAATGTAACTTTTTTTGATCCAATCTGTCGTAAGTGCAATTTGTTGGAACAGATCTGTTAAAGTTTTAACGGAAGAAGTTTGTTTCGTTCAAAAATACTTTTCTATATTCCAATATTAGCCAATTTGAGAGAGAAAAAAATATATGGTATTACAGACTGATGTTTGTTTTAATTAAAATCGAATAATACAAACGCTAACGTTTAACTTTAAACAACATGTGGACAATGTGGATACATCATCACACAGTTGACCTATTGCTGTAATGATGATCCCTTGATACGTAGAATATTGTTTAATCTGTTCTTATACCTAATTTTTGATTAAACAGCTATATAATACCTATGTAGCTGTTTAAAATGTAATTTCCACGGAATTTCTTTTCTGATTCATATGATTTATGGTACTCGCCTTTGGCTCTTGCATAAACTTTCACACTTTTGAAAAATAGATAATATTCCCGTTTTTCTTGCGCAATATACCATTCTTTCATTTTTGTAATGCAGTCACAGAACGCAAGTTCTAAAAATTGGTTGACTAGGCAAAGTTTAAATTTGTAATATCAAGTGAAAATTTTCTCTGGAAGTCCAGCAGATGTTGCTTTAAATGCAAATGATGATGCTGTAACCCAATCATATAATTCGTAAACATTCCCTTTTTTTTTAACAGACCACTTATCAATACTCCTTCGTAATCAATAATAAGACAATGATCATGTGTAACCATTAATATTAGAATAAAGAAATAAATGTAGACGTGTCTGTTATCAATTATTGAGACTCAATAATTCCATTATAATAAATTTTAAGCTTCTTTATTGCATTTTCAGCAAATTTTCATATATTTTAATGGTGTTTGTGGCACTTATGAATTTAATTATATTATATGTACTTTAAACGAGAAACAATGTAATCCTCTAATATTAAACCACGGTTTCATAAATTTAAATTCCGTTCATCGTATATTACATACATATGTCCCTAACGAGAGAAGGTAAGGTTAATAATTATCTTACGATTAGCAACGAATGAAACTTGCTACCCAAATACCGACCTCAACCTATTCGCCAAAAAGATTGACTTCTTTACCGCGTATGCACACTATTTTTCATATTACTCTCGATCTACACAAAATTCGTATATAAGTATGGGAATATCGAAAATGGTAAAGCCGGATTTACACAGGTCAAGTAGATAGTGATATAGAGCGGTAGAGTTAAGTAGAATTTTATCCTAACATCGCGTGAACCGTTTCGGTTAAGACAAATATCGACTTGCGTGATGTGGTGAGGCGACTCAAGTGCTTCTGCACGGTGAACAAGTACCTTGACTTGACAATTACCCTCACCACCAACTTTATCCTAATACACTGCTTAATTTATTAATGTATTTATACCAGGTGCTACAAATTCGTGTATAAGCATGCGCATTTGGGAAACAGTAAGAGAAATAAGTGGATTAAATGGAAGGAAACAATAATCATCATCCACAATTATCTTTGAATTTAAGAAAATAAAAGAATACTTTTGAAAATATTCGACAAAAACCGAAAATTTGGATTTTTACTTTTCACAAAAACTATTATTCGAAAAAAGATGATATTAACACATTATTAGAGTATTTTTTGTTAGCTTTTCTATTGGTGTGATCAGTTTTTGACTCGGTAATTGGTTTTTGAAATATCATGAGGTACTTTAGATTTTGTTATGGGCGCTATATTGGATTTTTAGAAAAATTCAATATGGATACATGAAATTTCCTTTCCAGTATTTCCGTGCATTTTATATGAATAAAAGTAAAAAAAATCTTTTAAATCTAAGAATCTTGAATTGTAAGTCAAGTCAACCAAAAAAAAGATATTTTGTTTATTTTTATTTTTATTATCAAAAATTAATTTAAATTTTATATTTATTTATTACCTAACTCATTCATTAATTTTATAAAAAATAGTTTCCAAATGAAAATGTGAGATTTAATTAATATACTTTATTCTTGTCAACGAAACGTGTCTCCTGTATCGGAAATGTATCATCATCAGTATTCCGAAAGAAGAGAACTTCATATGATTTATTTTAAAATATTACATAAAAATTTGAATGAATTCGGTTCGTTAAGCATGCCTCGGAAAATATATTATACGACAGTTACACATTAAGTTATACATAGTTATACAACAAGAAATTAATACCGTTGTTAATTTTTAAAGTAAGATATTGCTTTTTTGTAATGTTTGAAATTAAGGTTGGTTGGTGACGTAATTTCGAGTGATGAGTGTAAATTTCCGAGTTGCGGTATTTCGAATAGAAAGACTAAACACATATGGTCTAAGAAAAATCCAAGAGAATTTATAGAAGTTCGACCGCAAAATAAATTTGGGTTAAACGTTTGGATAGGATTGTGTGACAATCAAATATTAAGTTACTTTTTGTACCAAAATAATTTAAGTTTGAACACTTATTTACAATTTTTTTGAAAATCAATTGCAAGATTATTTAATGGAGATTTCGCTGACCAAAAAACCACACACAATTTTCCAGATTATAATAGTGTAAAAATTAGTAGTTTTAAAACTTGTAGTTTTCTAGTAAAAAAGTAGTTTTCTATCTGATAGATCAGTAATCCAGGTGTAATATGACGCGGTTTTCTGATTTCAGTTTATTAGATTATTTTCTTGGGAGAACTATAATAAATTGTATAAAACACCTGTTAATATTCAACTAGAATTCAAAACTCAAATTATAAATGCATTAAGACCTATGTATCATAGGTTAATTAACAGAGCAATGAGAAAAATAATTTTCCTTTTTTGTCCTTGAGATAAATGGACACCTTTTTGAACATTTATGCCTCATTAAACTGAAAATCTCTTTTACTGACATTATTTATTTTCTTTTGTGGTTTATTCGCTTTTATAAATGAGGAATAGCTTTGCTCCGTGAACTAATCACAATGATTTACAAGAAAAATTACCAGTTAACTCATCTGGGTGCACAGTTAGCAGTTCTTTAGAAAGGTGGCTCTGTACTTATGAGTTAATTTATTGTAATGTCTTTTTGTTTATCTACTATTAATAATTTGTTAGTTAAATTTATTAAGATATGTAGTGGTACCTACATGATGAATGATTGAAATTGAAGTTTTTAGAAACATGCTTCATTGAAAATAATAAAATTTTCTATTTAAATTATACTTTTTTTCATCTGAGAAATCCATTTTTGTGATAAAATTCATGGGCTACGTTACAAATAAATTAACGAAATAGATTTTGACATTTATTGATTTGACTAGGGCATCGCAATTCAAGGTTTACTTAGATGTAAAAGATTTTTTTACTTTTATTCATATAAAATTCAGTGAAATACTGGAACGTGACACATGACTGGAAAGAAAATTTTATGTAGATTCCATATTTCTAAAAATTCAACATGCCATCCATAAAAAAATTTAAAGTAGTTTATGGTATCTTAAAAACCAATTAATATTTTTTTTAACTTCAATTTCTTTATTAAAACTGGTTTTGTAACTAACAATTAACTTTTCTCTGACCTAACATTCTATGAACATTAAACAGCCAAACTAATGTGTTTTCCATCGAATCACTTATTGTTAGTGTGTTAACGAGTAGCAAGTTCAAAAGGTTTAACCCTTTTAAGTCTTCTAGTAATGTTTTGCACTTTAAAAAGTCGGAACGCTTCGATATTCGTGTGGTTTTGAAGACTCTGTAGAGGAGAGTTGGTAAATCTAGCAATGATATCTGTCACTAACTCTGTCTGGAGATCTCGATGACGATCACTATTATGAATGAACTAAAATGCTTTCTCTATGCAGTTGAGCATTTTATTTTGAAAACTTTATATCACTCAGATATTGATGCACTAGCAGTCCCATAGTTTAGATTGGATGTAGACTTTACTTTATATAAGATAATCTTATTGTAAGTTGATAACTTGGAATTGCGTCCAAGCAAATATTTTCCTGAATTTTCGGTTGAATTCCTCTCGTTTTTTCTTAATGTGTTCTTTCCATCGTAGCTTGGCGTCGAAGAACCAATTACTTAGTAAAGGAATTGATCATATATGATACCAAAAAGTCAGATGAAAATTACTCTATTAATGGTTTTAAATATCATCTTTCTTCGAATAATAATTTTCCAGCTTTTTATGGAAAACTAAAATCTGAATTTTCTGATTTCATCAGATATCTTCAAAAGTATTCGATATTTTGCAAATTCAATGGTCGTTTATTGTTGAGTATCAAAATGCGCAACTTTGCCTTCAGTTAATCGACTTCGTATTTCTTATTCTCTCTGAAACCCCTTCTAAGACACGAATTTGTAGCACTCTGTATACAGTTTGTGTATTTGCTTCCTGTTTTTGTGCAATTTGCGTATTATCAAGTGGTCAGCAAAAGAAATCTTTCGGTTTGTTGAGCTCCACTGTGAAAAGGAGTGCTTGTGGAAGAAGAGTAGTGCCAATTACCGCAATAAAAACACAAGAAAAACTGCCAAAGAGGATGTGGTTAGAAGGATGGGGATGAGAAAGGAAGGTTTTGACGTTACAGAATTGAAAACATAATTAGAACAACTTACAATCGGGAAGCGTTAAACATTAAAAAAAAAATCTAAAAAATCAGGAGCTAAACCGGAAGCTTTATACGTTCCATCCATTAAACGGTTCCGCCTAATGGAGGATATAATGGATAACCCCACAAGTGATAATGAAGGGGAAAGTTAATAAGTCAAACAAAAAATAAACTTTTCTATAAATAAGTTTTATTTTACTGTAAGGTGTAGATAAAAAATCCTGATTATAAAATAGTAAAGACGAAATATTAAAAAAAATGAAAAATATTAACTGGTTTTCATGATACGTTTGGGCAGTTACATATATCTAATCAATAAAGTTGTTTTGTCAAGGCACTTCGGAAATGAAATTAAGTTTGTTTCTCAATTGTTTTACCACATCTGAAGTTCTTCTTTGCGATTCATCTTGTAGATTTCTTAATTCCTCTATTACTTGTCTCCATTGTTCCTATGTTATTTCCTCAGTGGATTGGTTTTCTGAATCAACGAACTGTACATTTAAGTAATAAGTTGGTGATATTGTCTTCAGCCAAGTGGGAATAGCAGCGACTGCACTAGTCAATTTGTTCACAGAGGAAACTTTAATTTTCATTGTTCCGTTTTTTAATATTCTCTTGGCGCAACTTAATCGACAATTAAAAATCTTTTCTTCATCAGTGAGTGGCAATCTATATTTCCTATATTATTTAAGTAGGGCTTAAGTGAGAAAGCATAGTCACCAATTCAAAAATAACCAGCAGATATCCTCATAGAGTTCCTCACAATTCTAAAAGACATTCGTCAGAGTATTGTTCTAGTTATGGTATACAACTGCCATCAGAACCATGTTGAAGAAGTCCATATAGTTTTGTATTCACTTTCACTATAGGGTGGAGCAGGGATAAGATAAAGTTTGTCATTACTGCCACGACAAATGAAAACAGTTTGATCAGTAGAGTGGAACAAAAATGCCTGACTAGGGAAAACGTCCCTTAGAAGATCCTTAGTAACTCAAAAAAATCTGGATTTTTCTACGGTGATTTACTTTGGCTGCCGAAATGACTTTGAAAATACAAAACATACAGATTGTACTTTTTCTGATTTTTTTAATTTCGACAGCTATAGAAGTCATCGTAGGAAACCCAGATTTTTCTGGGTTACTAAGGATGTTCTAAAGAATGTTTTTCCTATTTAGGGATTTTTATTTTCCAAAATTAAGTATTTTGTGCTTACTTTCGCTCCATCCTATTCTTGATATTCGTCTCTTACAACTCTTCCTCATCAAAGTACATATAGTAATCTATTACACCTGGACAAGAATGACGAAATTACTAAGTTACGTGATGCTCAAATCGGAGATGTAATTTCATAAGTATTAAATTGGTTAAATCCATAATGTGACTGCATCTATAAATTACTATTTGTTATAATATACTATACCTGTCCAAATTAAAAAATTAAAAACTACCAAGTATAAACATTTATCTTTATGTCCTACTATTGTAGATATTTACCTTAAGACCTGTAGGCATATACAGGGTGTTTCCAAAAATGTGGGCAATCTCCTGGAAATGAATAGGGCATGGTAAAATAAGTGTATAAGTTCATATGAACATTTGCTCTAAGTCGTTTAGTTTTCAAGATACAGGGCGTCAATGTTGAAAAACTAAATTCTATTTTTTTTAATAACTTTTGACTGCTTCATAATAATTTCATGAAATTCTGTATACAGGGGTTGTTTAGGATGAGGAATTCAAATTTGTGGTCGATTTGAGTGCATCTTCTAGAGGGCGCCACCGGCGACGATTTCGACCCCTTTAAACCATTACAACTTTTTTGTGTTACCCTGTATGCCATTTTGGACTACAAAAATCGATTCTCCTATCTTTTTTGCTTAAAAAAAGTATACCGCTTTGAAGTCGCTAGGAGCAACGGTTTCCGAGTAAAACGCATCTAAAGCTCAGAAAGCATGCCAATTATGCACATTTTCGGAAGGTCATTATTACTTAAAAAAACAAATTTAATTTTTGCAATAAATTGTAGACTATTTTGACTAAAAACTACTAGTTTCTAATGTTTGAAGTGTAATTTCCTCGTTTTTCCAAATAAAAAATAAGATAAATTAAAAAAGCTGTTCTGTCCCTCCGAAAATGTGCATGCTTTCTGAGCTTTAGATGCGTTTTACTCGGAAACCGTTGCTCCTAGCGACTTCAAAGCGGTATACTTTTTTTAAGCAAAAAAGATAGGAGAATCGATTTTTGTAGTCCAAAATGGCATACAGGGTAACACAAAAAAGTTGTAATGGTTTAAAGGGGTCGAAATCGTCGCCGGTGGCGCCCTCTAGAAGATGCACTCAAATCGACCACAAATTTGAATTCCTCATCCTAAACAACCCCTGTATACAGAATTTCATGAAATTATTATGAAGCAGTCAAAAGTTATTAAAAAAAATAGAATTTAGTTTTTCAACATTGACGCCCTGTATCTTGAAAACTAAACGACTTAGAGCAAATGTTCATATGAACTTATACACTTATTTTACCATGCCCTATTCATTTCCAGGAGATTGCCCACATTTTTGGAAACACCCTGTATACACTGATTTATATACATATAATATAAGTCATGACAAATATAGGAAATTTAGAAACTCAGAAGTTGTGAAAAAGGATTCTGTAATTATTTTCCGTTTCTAGGTAATTCGGGACTAGTTCTAGTATTGTTTTTAGTTTAACAGCATTCTTCATAATGATGCTCTTCCGTTGAATAATTAGACTATCCTATATTCTTGAGAATCTTCAACCTTAACTCTCTTGTAAAGTTATCGAAGGCTTTTTGAATTCCCCTTCTTGTGAGCCATTCTCGACACCATACCCTATTCTCAGAATTTCTCTTTTCCTCCAAAATTTATTTCAAGAGATTTGTTAAATTAATTAAACAATTTCGCACCACAATAAGATTTGCAACAATGTTTAACAGACCCTCTTAGTCCTCCACTGAATCACGTGAAAACGCGTTTGCTTAAGCTGTACTTGAGTCAAGTCAAGTAGAATAAAACTATGCAAGTACGGAGGTAAGTTACTTAAATCACGACGTAATACAAATGTGCGTATTTTTGCAAAAACTTTTAAAAATTCGGACTATTTCTGAAGATATCTGAAATTTGCTACTTTAATTTGTTAGCAATAATTTTAAAACAAAAGAAAACGGAAATGAAAACTTATTTAACAACGGTAATGAATATTTTTTTCGTACATTATATTGTTTGGAGATAATGATAGCAACATTTAATTTGAAAATAGAAAATCTGTCTAAAATCCAATGATAAATTAGAATATTATATTCCTTAAGAGAAGTAATAAAGTTAAAATCTTTTTCGTATAAGTAGGACTTTAAATCCAGTAACCATTGAATAAATAGATCTAATAGCTTAAAATTTTTAAACAAGAATTAATGTATTAACTACTAAAGCAGACATTCAGTAACGTTCCTCTGTAATTGAACAGATTTACGAACTATTCTGATTATTTTTGTCATCATTAATGGATCATAACACTTGAAGTGTTTAGAAGTCCAATTCTAAGTTCTTGTAATGACGTTTTATACCCTTCGTCTTTTGTTAATGTATCCCAGAGACAATGATCCAGTATTTAGATATCATGAGATCGCACCTTAATTCCATGTAATGGTTGTCCGAAAATTGTTTTTTGTATTTTTTTTTATAAAATTCAAAGTTTATTATTTTGTAACACAAAGAAAAAACTTTAGTCTGTTACGTGTATATTGTCCATTATCTTTAATAATGAGTTACCATTTCTCAGGCAATTTCATAATTTCAGCTTCATAAAATTTTTCGTCTTTACAAGTAAAAATGTTTTCCAAGCACATTTTCACATTGTCCTCTTAAATTTATCTGTTGTTGTTTGTGTCTTGTATATTGAATCTTTTGTCAGATAAAGAATTTGCAGAAAGCGAAATAGATAAAAATCAGACGTTACTAGATCTGGGCTATAAAGTGGCTAAGCCAATACATCCTAGTCAAGTTTCAGTAATTTTTTTCGGGTTACGAAAGAGGTATGCGGATGAGCATTGTCATGATGGAACACAACACTTCATCGATTGATCAATTCTAGACTCTTCTGCTGCAAGAAGTAATATTAATAAATAATTAATTTTGATAATTACTAGCAGTACACACTTAAGTCAATTGTTTTGTTATCTGGGTGGGATTCAAAGAATACAATGCCCTTTTAGATTCACATAGTAATAACATAACATTTTTAAAGTAAATAATCGGCGTTGGTGCTGTTCGGGCTGGTTCACCAGTTTGAAATATGATATTTTTCATTGGACATTATGGTATACGATTCACCTTTCATCATCAGTTATTATTTTTTTAAAATAGATCAATTAGGTATATTTTTATGAGTAAAACACATATATTGATCTGCTGAGTTAAATGAACTTCATTAAGCTCATGCGGTACCCACATATCGAGTTTTTTTGATTGATACTCCAATTTTCTCAGAATATCATCCACAGTTATTTTTGATACATTTAACCTTTCTGCGACGTGCCGAACAGTCATGTGTCGTTCCGCTGCAATCAGGGTCAATTGGTCTTCATCGATAGTTGACGGCCTACCATAGCGCGATGCATGTTCAAAACAAAAAATTCCCAAATTAAATTTTTTATACAAATTTTGGTAAATGCATTTTATTAGTGCATTTGCATAGTCAAGTACACAAATCTTTTCAATGTCTGTCTCTTGATGTGTTTTTTTTACTTTTTCTTGAGAAAATATAGTAAGAGGTGTCAAAAATGCACATTTTGGTTTTTTATTTTTTTAATTTTACTGTAAAAACACAATGGAATTAATCTACTCAAATATTTCACACAGAATAAACGAATGAAGCTATAAAAAAAACACAATTTCAAACCTCGATAACACTTATGTAGAAATAAAAAAATATTTGTACCTAAAGTCTCCTATGAGAAAAAAATGAAAAGACTTCCCGGGCAACCTAATGTATGTACAAAAAATGTGTAATTTAGTGACCTTTATGCTGAATTTCCACGAAATCATTTTTAAATCGTTTTTTTTATTGTAAATAGTGTTCGGAATTGAAGTTTTCTAGTTCTCCCTTCTTTTCTGGATATTGGATTTCCGAGTTTATTTAACTGAAAAATATTCTATTATTATTAGTTATCCATAGGGAATCTAAATATTGGATAGTAATTCTAAGACATCATTTTAAAGCGATTTTTATTCTGATTTGTGATTTCAAATTTGTAAAAATCCAATATAGGGTTCGCAAAAAATCATAAAGCACAAGGAAAAAACTAATAACATTGTTAAAAAACTCTAACAAAAGTGCCTTAAGACTGTTTTAATATCAATCTTTTAAAACAATTTGTTTTCAATTTATTTCCAAAAAAATAAAATTTGTAGCTTTAAAAAACGTTACAGAAATTGAAACTTTCAATACGGGTATTAAGAAAATTAAATTTATTTACATATACCTATATCTTCCTGTAATACATAATAAATATATAAGCACAACTTAAAAATATGACAAAATTTTATATTATGAAAACTACTTGGAAGAAGATCTCTTAAATTTAAACATGAGTTATATTAGAAATATGATGTTTTCTAATAGATTTTTTCGATTTATTCCAAAAATTTTCAATGAAATTGCTGTCTAACGATTATAGAGTATTAAATACTTTAAATTTTAAAGAATACGAAATTGTATCTATATAGTGTTTATTAGTCATCCATCAGTCAAACAGACAGTCAAACAATTTGATAATTGAAGTTTTTCATCGCTTTGCCTTGAATTTCTTTTAATGACACTCAAATAAACGATTTTCCGAATCACATTATCAATTAATGCAAAATCTCGAACGCAACGGGGAATCATTAATCTCCATAATAAAAAGTTACTTCCATCAATTTGGACGGTTTTATGAAGATTCTGGAGTTCAAGTTATTCACATCCAAACTTTATCGTCAGATTGAAAGATGTTGTCTTTGGTTTAAGCAAAAAATAACACAGTGCCCTTCAAAGATTATCGTCTCGATCAGTGATTTTCTTTGATAAAATTTTATCGAAAACCACAAGTTCTGATTGAGTTCATTAATATAATACTTATTTCCGACTATCCTAGTATAAAGACTACTCTATATTATGAAGATCTGTTAATTTAGCGTCAACCTCTTTATTACTTTTTACTGTTAACCTAAGGTGACAATTTTTTTACCGTTGTTTGAGGATTAAGTTTAATTTTCTTCATTGCTCTTTCCTGTTCTTTTGCTAAGAATATCCTGGGGCTTTCAGTTCTTACTTCGTTTATAAAATTATTATCATTCAACTATTTATTAAATTCTAATCATAAAATGTTTGTTATTCATTATAATTTCACTACCTCAATAGGGATTACTTTCTTTTGTTAAGTTTGCAATTATACATTTTCCGTTCGAAAAGGGCTGTTTCTTGATTACAGCGATTCATTTCAATTAAAAGACAAAACGCCTAATAATTAATTAAAATGTCAAGAAAAAAGAACAACAGATCGTCACAATTTTTCTTAATAATGAGTACCAAATAAGACTTACAATGTAGTGCCATCCGGCACCATAATCCCAACAATTCGGTGCATATGTCTGTTAATAAAAAATTAACCCTCCTCATGTCTGCATCTGATATCTATGCGGCCATTAAGTATCCCTAAACACAATCGAAATACATCACCGAACACCATTCTATGTCTATTTTAGTCCCTCAATTAATAGAACTAGATAACTCCTTTTTGTCACTAAATTAAAGTATGACCTGTTTCGCTGTCTCCTTATTAAGCGGATTTAATTCTATATATTTGTTTTGTTTTTCAAATAAATAAGTAATTTTTACATTTCGCGTTTTATTAATAACATTAATCCTATTGTACAAATTGTTTTGTAAGTCTATATACATATTTTTGTTTCAATCACTCTGTAAACATCGAGTAATTGTTAGAAAATAAGCATTTTATACATATACTTGATGTGTGAGTATTCAAGATGTGTTGTGTATATTTTAGGGACCTGCAGTGTATTATAGATAAACATCATTTCGTCAGAATACGCATTCATCCAAGGACCACCAGCCTAAATAGATAGTAGCTACTTCCTTTAATTAGTTGTTTTGTAGATTATGCATCTTGCAATGAATTATCCTCAGGTGCAATTAATAAAAAAAAAACTCGAAAAAGTTAAATCATAACTCTCGCAATATTTTTGTCTATGCAAATTTATCGACCCAAATCTTAGTTCGATTCGAAAGTTCCGGGTCTTAGCCAAAAACGCCGATTTTTCATTCTCAGGGGAGCATAAATTTCAGCGCGTGCCCGTTTTATAATTGCAATTTTTCCGTCTCGTGTGGTGTTAAATTCGCGTTGTCAACGTCTTGACACGAAATTTCCATTAAAAACGAGAGAGCCCAAAAGCATAAATCCAGGACCGTAAACCGCTTCTTTTTTTTTGGGGTGCTGTCCGCAAAATATGCAGTAAAAATGTTTTCAGAAACGAGTTTGGAATATTATTATTCCCCACTATATTTTCTTTTTTTTCTTTCTAGTCTGGAAAAATATTTTATTTTTCTTTTTATGTAGGATAGAAAAGTTTTTACTCGGCCTTGGATTTATATTATTTTCCTCTGGCAACTTTTTTAATTAAAAGCAAAACGGTATTCAATTAGAAAATGCCCAAAAGATCTCTGCGATCTCAATTTTCCGATGTTTTCATCGCGTTCGATAATAGAAACGTTGATTAATATTTAAAGTTTCGAGATTCTTTTGCTTTTGTTTCATGTCTCTCGTCCCGAAAAAGAAAGAAAGAAAACGTGGAAAAGAAGGAGAAACTTCAGAGTCAATATTAACTTTCGTTCTTCCGCTTCCGCTTTTTTTAAATAACGAACTTCACTTTATTATCATAAGAGTCATGCGGTAAGAAAATATTTTAGTTTGTTCTTGAAACGAGCTCACTTTTAAACTAACTATTTTTTAGTTACAATTAAAATTCATCATATACCAAAAGAATTTTTATAAAACCTGCATCAAAAATTCAACTTTTAATATTTACCTGTAGAGCGGGTTAAAAATTACTTTGTTTTGGCTTAATCGACCAGAAATGTCAATTTTCACACTTGAAATGTTGTCAATTCACATGGTCATAGTTCTTATGGAAGAAATTAATTTCGTTTAAACATTTTTTTTTGTATTTCCTATTATTAACTCATACCAGGAAGATGACAAACTATAAACGAGAGCAGTTTTGTGTTTGTTTTGATTGAAATAGACTGTAAGGGCTATTAACTCTTAAATGCCTTTACCGCCATCACATTGCTATAATTTGTCATTTTATTGACTGCTATTGACAAAAAAGGGATTATGTTATAGTTATGATATAAATTTCATGAAAACTAACATAATTAACGTGGCATGGAAGTTAGCGCTTGGATGAAGAGGAAGCCACATCACGAGACTTCATATTTTCATTTATATTATATAATACTAATTCATAATTTCTATATTAAAATTCGATTGTAGATGTTTGTCGAATAGGTTGAAAGAGCTCTTTTCAAATCAAAATTTTCACAGTTGATACAAAAAAAAGTTCGTTTCTTTCAAGAATTCTTATTTTATTGTTGTAAGACATGTGTCGAACCAAAAAAAAGAGAGTATCTGTGGTTTTTCACAATGAATAAGAAAAATTTAAACTTCTTTTAAAAGTCCTATGAAAACGGGGTCTTACATAACTCAGGAAAGAAGTTACACTTTTTGGCAACTCGATTGTCACTTCATCCGAGGACAAACTTCCAGTACGAAAAAAATAACTTCCATTCTTCAATAAGTAAGACATTCATATTATTACAGACTTGCTCTTATTCGAAAGTCAGATGTAATAAGACTGTTTCACAAAAAAAAATCCTACAAATAGATATAAATGTTTTAATTAAATGTAAGAGGTGCTTAATGTAGAACTTCCAATAACATTAGCGCAAAGACGTCTCATGTTAAAGAATTAATTACTATTACTCACCAGTCGCATTTGCACAATGTTATAAAGCAGCCTTTGAAAAGCATATGAAATACTGATTCTTAAGCATAATGCTAACTACGACACATGTTTTTTTAAAGCAGTTACACATACTGCAACACGTAAAAATCGTATACATTTAAATTTATTCAAATGGCAAAGACATTTTAGAATTCCATTGAATACGGTTGAAAGAGTATTATCATTTTAACGCTTTAATGTGTGAAGGGACCGTTGAAATTTTAAAAATGATCGAAAAGAAAAAGAAATGGAGAAAGATTTGGAAAATTTATAATGCATCACTACGACAAAGGACAATATATTTGAAATATTACGGGAATAGATGGAAAAGCATTTTTTTTTCATTCGACAGTATTATGTGGTTTCACTTTGAAGGTACAAAATATTCATCTTACTACGAAATATTTTGGTTGAAATATGATATTCTATTTCAAGTTTATTAGGTTGGCAATTATTAGGTCGGCAATTGTTGTTTTGGAAATCATTATTTCACTGAGTTAGTTATGGATCAATTAATTTATAAAATTATTCCACTCGAAACTATTATTATTTACGTAGTGAGTTTGGAGTCAGCCTTCCAACTCACTCATATTTCTCTTTGACGGTAAAAGTTTTTTAATTTGGGCAAATCAGTTAATTTAGTTTTACATGTACAAGCATGTGTTTCGAATACTTTTATACAGGGTGGTCAAATTATCTTGAGACACTCTAAATTCTCAAAAACGGTACGTTGTGTGAAAAAGTTTCAAATAAAAGTTGTTCAGTAAAAAGGGGGACATGTTTCTGGATTTTTTTCATAGCTGTAACTTCAACCCCTCAACGGTGGTGGCTTCACCCCTAGTTTTTTCAAATGGAATCAAGGGTTAAGTGACACCTCAAATTGAAGGTCTTTCAAAACTGTATTTAGAAGTGTAATTAGATTTTAAAATTATCGATTCGTTTTTGAGAAAGAGCCTCAAAAAGTCAAAAATTAAAAAATTAAATATTTTTTTTACAAAAGCTATTAGGTTTTCGATACATATTGTAAGTAACTTTTCTCTTGGAAATGACGATCTTAATCGTTGGTTAAATTTACATAAAGTTTATTTAACCCTTAATTGCATGATTTTTTTTTTAAATTCATACATGGTCCCAAATCATGATAAATATAAAAAAAAATTAAATAAAAAAATTCTCTTTATTAAAAAAAAAAAATTTAGGATGGTTTTCACCCTTTAGATCTTGAAGATCTAAAGGGTGATCATTTATTACCATATCTCATTTATCACCATATACACCACTGTTTTTAGATATAACTAAACTACTTATTTGCCAAATTACGTTAAAATCGGTGGAGTACATCTCGAGAAATTTCCTTTTTACTGCAAATATCTGTAAATACAACACTACGAATGATAGGTGTTAATTGATGAACTGTCATTGAATTCACCCACATTGTGTTATAGGTATATCGGCATATCTTTTGTACTGTACATACATACATACAGAGTGTTAGGGAAACAACTTTCGCAAATTTAACCAACGATTAAGTTCGTCATTTCCAAGAGAAAAGTTCCTTACAAGATATATCGAAAACCTGATAGTTTTTGCAAAAAAAATATTTAATTTTTTAATTTTTGACTTTTTCAAGCTCTTTTTCTCAAAAACGAATCGATAAATTTAAAATCTAATTACACCTCTTAATGCAGTTTTGAAAGATGTTCACTTTGAGATGCCAGTTAACCCATGGTTCCATTTGACAGCTATGAAAAAATCGAGAAATACTCGTATGTCCCCCTCTTTACCGGACAACTTTTATTTGAAACTTTTTTTCACACAACGTACCGTTTTTGAGAATTTGAAGTATCTCAAGATAAATTGACCACTCTGTATATTACACGGGTACATGGGTATTTAATACAGAAATAAATAAACGAATGAACAAATTAATAATTTTAATTCGTAAATAAATTATATATTTACGGAAAAATTTGGTTAAGTATTAAATGAATAGAATTAAACAGAAAAAAGAAAAATCAAAAAAAGTTAACATAATATAATGTAATATTCATTCGATTTTGATATGAAAATACTAGCGTTATAATGTTGCAAAGAAGTAATTGACGTCCTTTTGAACGTAACAATATTTTCAGCAGTAGAAAAGCAGCGTTCAAAATTTAATAAAGTTGCCGGTATACATCTTTGCTAAAAGTACATTACAGTACTAGTACAAGGATATTTATCTTTTCCAGTTTTCACCACTCGTATAAATCCATATTATATTTCAAATGTGGCTCCGCTAATTATATTTCCCATTGATTCTCTACATTATTTGTTTTATACAGTATGGAAAGCCGAGACAGGGCCAATTTCTAGAAGAGGACGTATCGAGAGAGATGCATCATACACAAATGTGGTAGGGGATGGTTTAATCGGCAATGTCAATCCTAATTAGGGATGAGCACATCGGGTTTTTGCAATCACGTTACGAATCGTTACTGTCATTTTTTAATACCAATGATTAAATCACAGTTCCTCAAATATCGTTAAATTTCAAATAAAAACTTATTTTTGAAAATTAAAGTTTAAAGTTGAAACTTTATTAGAAATTATTAATATTATTAGTTTTTAAAAAATAACAGTAACGATTCATAACGTGATTGCAAAAACCCGATGTGCTCATCCCTAATTAGGATTGACATTGACAAACCGCCCCCTACCACATTTGTGTATGATGCATCTCTCTCGATACGCCCTTTTCTAGAAATTGGCCCTGTCTCGGCTTTCCATACTGTATAATGATTCCAAAGCATCTATTTTCACACTTTATTGTTTTCATATCTTAAAGTGGCTATACTTTCTTGTAACAACTTATTTGCAGCATTGCGAATATTTACTTTTACCTTATGTTTTTCTTAATCTATGTCTCTGGACGTAGGGTCAAACATGACAGCAATTTATCTTGTAGAAAATATATTAAACTTAAAATTTTCTTCTAAATCCAATCGCTGCATTCAAATTTTAAACAAAAATTTTCAAATGATCTGATCAAATTAAAATCATTTTTTAAGACGCATCATATCGCCGTTCTGGAGAAACAATGACGCAACCGCAAAATTATAAATTTTCCAGAAGAGATGAAAAACGATTTTTAATTATTTATATTTCAGTTTTAAAGAAGCGAATACTTTTTATTGGCTTTAATAAAACATTGAGAATGTTGCTACACTTACACGGTAAAGACATTAATTTAGAAAAAAGCTGAGTTAAGTTAAAATGTCAAAAATTTGCAGTTGTGTCATTGTTTTTCCAGCGCAGCGATATGATCTTGAAGTTGCTTTTACATGAGGAATTAAATTGTGAACGTAACAGCATCCTTATTACATGAAACTCAAGTTAGTACTCACTTTGGGAATGAAATACTGAATATTTTCAACTGAGAATGCCAGTTCTAGGCCATGAACAGTACTCGTTATGTCAGATTTCTCCTAAAGATGTTCTATGTATATGTATACCAGACAGCTTTAACCTGCACTTGCAGGATTATTTTTTATAACAGTTAGAATTTTGTTGTTCAAATTTCATTCTTCAAAAATATATTTCATTTTACTAATGAGATTTTCTTATGAAATAAGAATTTTTATATCCAATCGTCATCAATAAAGTACACCATCATGGTGATGTACCCATGATTCTTGAACGATTGATAATCAACAATCTGATGAACAAATTACTACACAAACTTTTTTCAATTCTACTTTTATTAACATTTTAATATGTTCATTAAGAATTTGCAGCCTCATCTTTAGTGCTTCTTCTTTTATGGGATTATATTTTTATTCCACAACAGTCAGAAATTAAAAAAAAAACCCTCACTAAGAAAAATGGGCATTTAATTCATTGCCATCTTCTATTTCTTCCAAAGGCTTATAGATTTTTTCTGTTCTTGCTGATGAACAAAAATGATTATTTGTGACTTCTTTTTCCTACTCTTCGATGTTTAGGAGGTTGGCATCCCGATGCAGAACTTCTATCGATTGTATAATACAATATATACAATATACATATACAGGGCTGTTAATAAGTCTGGTTACAGCTTAATATCTTGCAAACCATACCATTTATCGAAAAACCATTAAAGTAAAAGTTGCAGTGCTTTTGAAGACCTGTCAAATGGATATAATGGGTGTCATACAGAGTCCTCCCAAAAACATATGATTAAATAAAGTTACTTTTTTTAAATGGAAATTCCTGTATACTATTGTATTTTTGAATTCCTCGTATAATTCTAGACACATTTCATATAGAACTCCCTATGCCTATTTTCAATTTTTTCCGAAATATTAACCATTTATTTTTGTTTTTTTCTTTTTTTAGGGCTTAATATCTCACAAACCGTCAGAGATTTCAACAAACTTTATAGGAAAAAATTGTATGGTTTCTAAAAATCTAATTATGCAGAGTTAGTAAGTTTAGGTAACTTTTTTTCAGGTAACTTTGTTTGACTAACCTTGTATTGTATCCTAATGATTGGATCATCAAAACACAAAAACTCATTGCTTACCTCATCATCACATAAATCACAATATGCCTCGTTTTCAATTCATCTCGACGTCACCTAACTCATCAACCCAACTTCATCCAATTTCTCAATTTTATATTGAGTATAACGGTTTTTATTAACAAATATAATACTTAAAGTTGTTTTAAAAATTCTGTCAAATTATCCCCAAAGCGTCATATGTACATGTAGCTGTATAATAAATGTAAATACATGTAGCCGTATAAGATGTTAATACAGGAATATACATATGTGTTACAGGTATACGTGTATTATAATACACCTGTTTGACCGAGAATTTTATTAATCGCAGTTTTAAATAAAATATCTCATCTTCAGCTCATTCATTCAAACTTAGGATATCATGGTTTTTTGGTATTGTCTTCAGCTGTTCAATTATATCACCTAAAATGGAAAACTTCTTTTTGTGGTTTGTGAAGAAAATGAAGTCACTAGAAACTTACTCGTGACCGCAAGATAATCTTATGAATTTGTTTTATAATCTTTAAAGATAATACGAATAATACGATAATACTGAATGAAAAGTTGTAATATCGAACTACCAAGGTAGCTAAAAAGAAAGGTTTATGAATTCTTTTGGAATACATTGGGAAGCCATTTGGAAGGATACGCTTTAGTTGACTCCCCAAATTTTATCGAATATTGGTACCGAAAAACCATTTCCATAGGTTTCGATTTGTTTTCATTGTGTTTCTCATTCACTGCAGCTGTATGTTTGCTTCTACTGACAAATTTTAATATCTACCGGGAAGCGAACTGATGTGTACCCTAATTTTATAAAGAACTGCTGAATTAATATTTAGAAACATGTTAAATAGAAACACATGTGATTCGTCCGTCTTTCTACAGACATTGCCTTACAGTTTCAATATTGTCATTAGTAACCGCTATTAGAAGGAAATGACCGGCCGTTTCTGCCACGTGTTTGTCTTAACGAATTGCGGCCACATTACGTGTAACATACCAAGCCTTCGAACCGTTATTTTTTTCGTTTTGGTTTTAGTTTCGATCCAGCAAAAAATATATCAGTTCGGTTCCGGTATTGGTTCCGACAATAATACCTACAGGTTTTCGGTTCAGTACCAGTTCGCAGCCCTATAGAAAAATGGGTACGAAAGCGGTTTTTAGTCTCTCAGAAACTTCGTAGAAGAAAGTATTTTTGAAAAAAATGTAAAGGGTATTTGAAGAAGTAAGCGGAAGTTTTATTCAACATTTTTAAGAAAATTATAAATCCGCACAGTTTGACATTTTGTATACGTTCTCATTCTTCTGACTAATAATAATTTATGACATGACTTCTGAAGAAAAAATCTAAACAAATGTCATAAAATATTTTTAGTCGGGCGTTGTATACCATATGTTTTCTAGAAGCTAAATTTTATGGAATAATATCTGTTTTTAATTTTAAATCAAATACCTTTAGAATTTCGAATTAAAAATAATTTCAACACTTAAATGATAGTCGTCAAAAGGATAGTATCAAATTAGTCAGGACGATATAAGCATATTGTGGGTGTATTGAAAAACTAAACAAGTCGATTTTTCAAATCAGTAATAAAAATAGTTTCTGCCTTAAAAAATTTAATAGCTATTTTTTATTTTAAAAATGCACAAATACATTGTATCCCAAAATAAAGGACTACGTTTTTTAATTATGAATAACTTTTTTGTTTTTAGGACGATTTATTTTCTTTTTGCGGGACTGATAACCCAACATGTCCTCAATGAAATAACAAATTTAGGTATGAAAACAGTTTACAGAACCGGACTTACACAGTTTTTTGTTTAACAATGTATTTAAGCTCATTGTAAATGAGATTTGTTTTAATCCTTTCAGTCCCAGTGGTCTCATAGCGTAACCACAAAACTAAAAATATATGTTTCTGCACTGTTTTTGAATAAAAAATATCATTGCAATTATCTAAATATAGTTTTTTTCTAATTATGGGACCCAAAGGATTAACTAAATATGTACTGATTTGTCGTTTCGGTAGATGAACTATCCAGAACAAATTGGTCGAAAATTAAAAATAAACAATTTTTTATTTGGTCAAAAGTAAAAGTTCTAAGAAAACCTGATTAAAGTCATGACTTTCTTCATGAATATTAAGTTTGATTTATACAATATTTGTATAATGAATACATATAATATTTTTGAGCATGACCTAAATAAAAAAATGATATTTCACAAATTTTTGAATTTTCGACAACTTTGTTTTTCCTGAAGTATTCTAGATAATTTGCCTACTGAAACAGCATATCAGTTCAAATTTAGTTAAAACGGATCTAATTTGCAACGAATTTAAATACAGGGTTAAACAAAAAATTTTATAAGTTCGGTCCTATAAACTGTTTTCTTACCTAAATTTGCTATTTCATTGAGGACATGTTAGGTTATCGGTCCCGCAAAAAGAAAATAAATCGCCCTAAAAACAACAAAGTTATTTATAATTAAAAAACGTACTGTTTTATTTTGTTACATAGTGTATATTCTCCTAAATTGATCAGACTAAAAAATATGCATTTCCGTGGAACCAAAAGTGAGTAAATTTTCATTTTCTACAAACATAAGGTTTTGATTTGATTAGTTTTTACAGTATACGAACGATATAGAAAATCATGTGTATGTCTCCTTAGCAATAGTCAAATCCTTAGCAATATAAGCTTTAGCTTATATTAGTTTAGCTTAGCCTTAGCAATTATAAATGAACGCGGAAAAATAAATAAAAAGACAACTTTTGGCACTATCTGGAATGTGTAAAGTGACGTTTTATCGTCGTCCATTGAATAAATTGGATATTTTATTAACGGAGTAACAAGACTGGTGTGTTCGGTAATTGTGCATTGAAAAAAGCTTCATAATAATTTTTCTCAATATTGTCATTTACGTGATTTTTACCAGAGTCTTTGCCAGAGACTAAATCAAACGAAATTGTTTGGAAAAACGAGAAATATTTATTAAAATAAATACATATGTATGTACTAACTAGAGACAAACAAATAATAACAAAAAAGAATCTTTGAACATTTTCACCTCCTCTCTTCGGGGATATTTATCTGGGTCGATTTAGGGGATGCCTGGTTGTAGTTCATATGGTGGATCAGCTATGAATTGATTGGATGGCCTGATTGATAGGGATATTGGAATGGCCCAGCTAGCCAACTATTTGACAGTGAAGTAGATGAACAACCAGGCTAACTGACTGCGCATTTCATTTAATTCCGAACTACCTATTGATTGCTTACTGACTCTCTACGAATTATCTCTGGAGTGTGCACCGACTCCTTCAGAATTTCGCTTTTTACTTCCTTATTTACTACAGTACTTTATTTTTATTCACTCAGCCCAAACTTCGATATTAGTTTTGATTTGTTAAATAATGTTGTTTGCTGTTGGGCTGGTTACATGTCCTAGTTGTTAATATACCAGTGACGTTGGTGTGTGGGCAACCTAGATACAGAAAACCTTATTCATCCTTATAGTGATTTTTTTATAAAACACGTACAACCATCCTCCCACCCCGTCAATTATAATGTTATTGTAACAAGCATTTAGTCGAATCACTGCAATTCGATTTGTGGTTGGGATATAGCAGCGAAATTCCTATAGTTGATGAATATTGAGATAAATAGCATATTCTAATAGTGNGTTTGCTGTTGGGCTGGTTACATGTCCTAGTTGTTAATATACCAGTGACGTTGGTGTGTGGGCAACCTAGATACAGAAAACCTTATTCATCCTTATAGTGATTTTTTTATAAAACACGTACAACCATCCTCCCACCCCGTCAATTATAATGTTATTGTAACAAGCATTTAGTCGAATCACTGCAATTCGATTTGTGGTTGGGATATAGCAGCGAAATTTCCTATAGTTGATGAATATTGAGATAAATAGCATATTCTAATAGTGTTATAAAATTTTTTTTCGAATAGTCCTTGTATATTGTCGAATTTATTCTTATATTTTTATGCGATTACATAATTTGGAATTGAGTCCCCCATATCATAATGTAACTTAATGTAGAGACAATCCGATTGTTTATCTTTATCGTAGACATCTCTTCAATTATTACATAATTTACATGGTTATAACAGCTGTTGTTCTAAAACATAATGTTCAGTGATGTAATAATACCTTATCAGTTTCTATTATAATGAAACTACTAAATCTCTGTTATAATACATACAATGTGTTGGCTATCTTGAATCTGATTTTTTAGGGATTCAAAGTTTACCTATGGTGTAAACAACAATTTCCCAATAAGTCAGTGCATTCACCTGACTTGGCACCATTGAGAATTCTTACGGGGCTGCCACTTGAAACGAAGAATTTACCAAATAGTTCTGGAGAATACTTTAAAAATCGTATATAAGATGCTTGCTGTGCATACGTAACACCAATGTTTACAAGAGAGTTACTACAGCGATTTGAAATCTTATCTTAAAAAATGTTATCGAATTAAAAAATATTTCAAGTAAAACTTAATTTTTTTTCATAAAAGAAGATGGCATAATTAAAAATTATGTTTTACGTAAAAAAGTAAATTTGTAATAGAGTTGTTAAAATCAAAAATGTTTTATTCCAAATATATTTTTCTAAAATACGACGAATGGGGACATATGTTCTAAAACCCATAAGAAATTATATGAGGAAAATCTGAAATATCCTATACCTATACTTAATTACATGGAAAACCAAGAGGTAGTAGGAAATGTTTAATCCAATTTAATGGAAACCTTAACTTCTCAATAATTGATTAAAATTTCGTTACTATGATTCAAATGCTATCTCACAGTTTTTGCAATTTTTTTTAATACATTATCAGCTGCATTTCTTGTGAGTTTTGGTTCAATTTTTATAGCTTCCTTTTGCGCTAGTTTTATTTACCGTGTTTTGAGGGTGTGGTTATACTTATAATGTGATAATGTTACAAATTGTTGAAATCAATCTGCCAACATCGTAGCTAAGAAATTGGCGGCCAAAAATACACACATTCGCCTAATTTCATTAAAAAACCAATTCTCTAGTATCAAATCAATCCTTACGTACTGAAGTTCGTTCAGTCACATTTCTCACACCTTCGAATGAGAGTTATTGGCTTGCAATTTTATAGATAATTTGTGTTCCCACTTACGACTCACCACCGATAGCAATGTTTTGAATGGCATTGCATTGGAACCTGGAATTTATAGTTTGCACAAGATGCCATAACTTATGTATGTCGTCTTTGGTGCCCATCCAAGGCAGATGAACAATCAGTTGATTAGGTGGTGGAGTTCTCTATTCTTCTTTTTCTCGGTAACTCGAAGATGAGCTTTTTCAGCAAAATAAAATGTCCGGTGTTACGTAGCGAAGACTTTTCTAAGAAACCCATGTCAGTGTCTTGATATGGCCACCCAGATCTTCGAATATTTCGCCCATAGAGTACGTCTGGAACATTATGTAGAGATACGAATCCTTAACAAAGATTGAAAAATTTTCGACAAGAATTTTATATTTTTTGGAACATAATGGTGGATATCGACCACCTGCTGGAATTAATGCTAGCAAGAGTGAGAGTATGAAACTAATAATGGACATCCAACCCATCCTTAATAAAAATTGCGTTGATCTTTTGTTCTTTTTCTTGGAAGTTTTAATGAGTTATTTACGTGGAATAGTGAAAAGATTCTTAGCTATTAAAAGTACAGCTACTTAATGCAGAAAATTTAACCAAGAAACTCCTACCTTTTTTTGATGTTACCCTTCTATGTCTTATACTTTTCTTAGTGCAATGGTTACAAAAATTTTAAGTTGTAAGCTTATTGGAAACATACCAATAATTCGTTTATTTTAGTAAATCTTTGGATATAATCATATTGTTTGCTGTACTGTAACAAGAAGTGCGAAAACGTCTCATTCCTTTAAGTCATTATTCGATAATTCCATTATTACGGAATTTCATGGCCGTATTCACAAAACATCTTTAAATATTTAACGAATCGTTAAGTCTCAACAATCCGTAACTTTTAGCAAATCCCTAACAAAAAAATGATATTCACAAATCTCGTTTATCGACTTTACGGACTTCTGTAAATTTAATGATAGGAACGTCAAATTTTAAAGAGGTACCGGGTGGCCCGAATTGCAGTGGCCGAACTTTAGTATGAGGTAGAACTTTTGAAAACAAGAAAAATATTAGTATTAACATATGGGTTGCGAAATGCTTAATTTTTAACCTGGAGAATGTAAATTCAAAACATTTTTTTACATTTTAATTCAAGTTTTATTACGTTTATTATGCAATGCAAGTCTCTCAACTCCGTCACTGTTTATTTAACCGACCTGGTACCTTAGCAAAATGCGACGAATACCCTTTAGGCTAATCAAGTGTCTAAATTTGGATAAATTTTCTCCACCGGTTCGAAGAAAGATTAAAAAAAAACTTACTTTTTTCAAAACTTTAACTCACGACAGGTCCAAAACAAAATATTTCCTAATCATGAATAATAACATGAATATTTTTTCTTATTTTCAAAAGTTCTTCTCCGCGTTAAAGTTTGAACAAAAAAAGATTACTAATAGAGACTACTCAGCAATTTATAACATAAATAAGTGACCCCAATTATTTTTATTTCGTTTATCAATTATGCCCACCGATGTGCAAATACATTTAAAAGTTCGAGTGATTCCATCATTAATAAAATTGCACAATAACCAATAATTTCGTAAATGCCTTAATAAACAACTCAATATAAATAATTATTCAAAAGTCAGGTATCGAAAATTAATTCCAATCTAAAAAAAAACTACGCATAATCTGTAGATTTTTATCCGATCTTTTTGCTTCTTTGAATTACAGATTTCGTTTCAGCAAATTTAATAATTTTTTAAGAATTTTTTGCTTTTGTCAATACTAAATGCAGGTTAAACATGCTTTTAAGATGTTTGTAAACTAATGATTCGTTAAATCACCAATTTGACAAGTTTGACGGATTGTTAAGACTTAATCATGCGTTAAATATTTCAGTCAGTTTCGTTATCACGTTCGTAAAATAAAATGTATTAAAATCCATATAATGAAAGCTATTATGCACATACAGTAATACAGTCATGTTGTAATAGTCCATTCTTCTTTTTTTTCCCCCGTTCTCATTATGGGATTTTAATTTTGATGTAAAAAACGAACGTCAATTCTCGCATTTCAAAAAACAAGTGCAGGAAAATTGATTATAAAGCAATCTCGAAGGCTTCAATTGAACTACCTAACTGCGAAGAACGTTTTACGAGCTCTAATTAGATTTCCAGCCCATTCCCCAGTCCCTAGAAGTGTTTTAACGTCGTTACGTTGTAAATCCATTATCGGCTTTATTGGGAGGGGTAGGCCGCCTCTGATCGGGACAAATACTAATTATTACTCACTGTTAACGTCCCATAAAAGCAGAGAAAAACCCCAAATTATCCTTGTTGTTGTTGTATTGGGGCACGAAATGAAGCTGATTAGGTTACTGTATATCCGTGACTATTCTCATTGCTGCCAATGCAAAATTGGAAAATAAATCGAAATAGAAACGTACATTGATATATTTTTTTCAAACCGGGGCCCATAGAGCCAAAGACCTTTCTGTTTGTTTTATTTTTCGGTGGAAAATTGGATTTTCAACGATGTTCGCGGGAGATAAGGGAAAAATAAACTCTTGAAATAATAACAGTCCGATTTTTCAGGCGTAGAGACAAATGTGTACGAGCGTAAATTATAGTAGGAGAAATTTTTCTTTGTTGATGACGTGAATTTTCCTTACATTTCCGCAGAAAATATCGGTTATGTAGTATGTGCAAGAACAGCACAAAAATATATTTCCGAACTGTCAATCGGGCAACGTGATAAAACGCTTCTTCTTTTTTTAGTCTAGTGATTGATTATGTAACACGCGTGGTTTCTGCACGGTAACAAAAACCTCGTCTTTCTTTCATTGTTACACTTGTAACTCGACTCTTAATAGGGGAATTTTTAGCATCTAAACGGGTCCCCATTATGTTGTCGTCTACCGGCCATTGTGTCCCTTGTTTTTACCATCATGGTCGGTTTTCGAATATTATTACCTGATTGTTTAACGAAACGTTGCCGCTTAAAGAGCCACGTTTTTTTAACTGTTATTTTTATTATCGACTCGAAAAAAAGAAAAATTCGTTACGCTCGAGACATTGTCTTAACCTGATATAATTAACGAAGACTATTTTATGTGTATGTGTGTGCTACTTTAACTGTTCACGTGATTATCTCTACCTACTCGTAATAAGGTAATTTGCAGGTTCGTCTTTTTCGTTCCTAGCGGCAAATTAAAGAAAGTTCAAAGAACAAACCGGTGAAAAATCTCACGAAAGAGGAGCTTCACGCCCAATTAGAGTCCAATTTCGCGTTTCGGAACTATTTGATTAGAAAATTGCTAATTGTATTACAAAAAAGCTCCTATAACAAAGTCATTATTCAATTAGCGGTAGGGAAAAAACTTTCTTTTCATATTATTCAGCTGAAAACTCATTCCCTGTTCGGAATTATTACGTTGTTATTTGTCTCTTACAAGGATTTAGAGTAATGCCGAAATATTACTTGTATAAAGTTTCTCCAAAGAAGTTTTCGAAAAAGTTTCGTGCTGTTTTACGACTTTGCAGGAAGAACAACACTTTTTCGCAATAACCAGAGTCGTCCAAATAGCATATTAACGAAAATGCCTACGCCTCTAGCCTGGTTTATTAATCATCTTAAAGTTTTCCTTTCATCCATGGATCTCTTAAATAGCTTCGATGGAAAAGCCGGACCAAGCAAACAAAGCTTTGATACGATATGTGTTTGTATTAAGGAAAGAAATGCAATTTTTCTACTTATTTTTCAACATAGTCTCCTTTTAGTTCGCTACTCTTAACAATATGTTAACATTTTTATATCATCCAAAAGGGATTGAGAATAGGGTAGATGAAATAGCAATTCATAATGTAATTTGATCAGATTTTCCGGGTCGCTTATGGACGAATGGGCCGATGCGTTGTCATGATGACAATAAACTTTTTCCTTAAATAGATCTTTCCTAATTTATCGTTAGTCCGATAAATCAATATAACATTGCCTTGCAAGTACCCTTTCTTTCACCAAACAATTGGTGAAAGTGCTGTCTCTTGAATCCAAAAAAAAATAGTTATGATTGTCAATTTCGATCAATGGTATCGGTTTTTCCTTCTTTTGCGTTTGGTCATATGGTAAAACCCCCTGTTTTATACTTTGCTTGACTGGGTTTTTATTACTACCATACATACAGCAATGGAGCCATGTTTAGTCAACAATGGGAAATATACGAATATACGAAAATTATATTCCCAAGTTGTCAAGCCATTCTGTTTCCATTTCAAATTTAAGCTATTTACCTGATCTTCACGAGACAGTCTGCTGACACATGTATCTTATTGATCACCTCCTCTATTGTTCATAGATCCAAAAAAAATCTGCCACGCTTGAAACCAATATCTGATTTCCTCACACACTTCCGGATCTGAAAGCAAAGGAAATCGAATAGCTCACTAATATAACTACTTTTTCGTTAAAACCAAACTAGTGTTAAGTTGTTCGTTGAACTGAAACTGTTAAAATTTTGAATAACTTAAATGGAGGAAATCACAAGAAGTACAAAATAGCCAAATTGTGTACTCTAAAAGTGATTTATCAACAAACACCTTGTAAGTGTAATGTACCTCATAAATAACTCAATAATAATTAAGTGAGAAAAAGAAGAAAACTCAAAATGGAAAAACTTTAGCAAACCTAAAAGAAACTTCCCAAAACGATGAATCACCAAGGATTACGATGACATGAACATTGTTTTTAGCGGCTACAAAGTGGGACTGATGTCTGGTGTAAACTGAATCCAGAAGACTAAACCTTAAATCTAGATTCCCTAATCATATTAGACAAATTGATATCATTATATGTTGTTAAGGATTTTTTTTCGTTGATTATACATCCAACGAACTGTAAATCTATAAATTTAAGAAAAATATATGCCAACAAATTTTTTGATTTGATTTTATGACCGATCAATCAGAAATTTGTCTAACAATAAGTTGTTATATCCTTGACTTGTTTCACAATACATAATGCAGTTATAAAAAAAATATATATTTTTTCTGCTGATTAATGCTATATTTCTTAATAGAATTGGTTCAACCTTGCAAAATTAATGATTTTGTGATGTCGTTGCAGATTTCCTTCAGCAACAGAGAAATGAATTTACCTGTTTTATAGAGAAAAAAACTCTAAATGACCTGTCATAACAGTAACGGGAGCTGAAAATTGACCGCATCATCGATGTTAATTACCTACAGTTACAATATATAGAAATAGTTGCAAACTTCGTTAAAACTATTCGTATCGCATGGAGAAATAAATGGCTGCACAGTCAAAAAATGTCTTTGTCAATTATTAATGTACCTCGAGTAGGGTTTTCTTTGCACAATGGCGTCGCATTTTCAGGCGTCATTTAAGACGTTTTATGGAGAAAAGAAGCTCAGAGACGAGAAAAACCATCAAATCTCGATTTTCCTTGAATATGATTAATCGCGATAAGTTTTGACAACCGCGCATTGAATTGAGACAGTTGACGGTCATTTATCATATGTAATTTTTTTTGAATCAAGGAATAAACAAGTTGATCATAATGGTGGTTTTACGAGGGTTGTATGATAAATTTTCAATCATCATAGTGAAAAATTTATAGATTCAATCGCCGCATTTACAAAATGAATTTAAAAAATCAGTGCTTTTCGCGGAGAAATTGATTTTCAAAAACAAAAATCGATTTATGAAGAATATCTCTATTTTGCAAATGTAAAATTTGAACAAGTGCTAAAGATTTTTTAAGACACTACTGTCAATTAAATATGTTTTCTCTAATACACCACCTAATGTTTGTCTTCTTAATAACTGGACGAACGCGCGTTGAGCCAGTGTTACCACCCGTGTTACGCGCCTAATAAAATTCACGATTCGGCAAATACCACCCACTATACTGTTCAAAGTAGGATTTTTTGGTAGTCCCAGTCAATTTTCCCATTTCAAGCTAAAGAAAAGGAATCTACCCTTAAGCGTAATTCGTAAGCACATTGAATGAGATTCCCCCGGGTAACGTTCTGGATAATATCCGTCAGGCTTCCATGGAATGCCTAATGCGTGAGACGATCCTGGATTAGTACAGGAGAGAGAACGTACGTTTTTCTTTATAAAGAAAAGGAAGGGACACTTTAATCGCCCGTTAATCCGCATTTTTAAGAGAAAAGTTTTTCTTACAGTTTCTCATTAATCCAGCGGCAATATTATGAAAAAGTTAAGTGTGTCCGATAAATTACACCTTGTAATTGCAGAAATGTAGTCTTTCCTGTTTTCTTGGGCGACAATTCCATATTAAATTAATATTCCTGGCAATTTGTCTTCATTTTCCCTAAGGAAACCGACATATTCCCAGTGAAACTATAAATATACATCCCCCACTCTCTTTCTCCTTTTGCCAAAATTATGTAAACGGTGGTGGTAGTGGTGGGCGGTCGATTCGCAAGAGAATTTCAGCTTTAGGAATATCCAGAGAGTTTTTTCCATAGTGTGTGCGGGAAAGTTAAATGGGGATGTCTAATCGAATATTTCCACATGGCCTATTTGTCCCGAAAACTTTCTCCAGATTGGAGTTTACAAGTCCCTCTGCAGGTGTGCCAACAAAACTATTCTCGGATAACGAGCCACTTAAGAATTAACTTTGAAAGTAACTGTTTTTTCTTATATTTTGTCCCATCAGCAATGTAAGAACCAAATTAAAAAAGTTAGAGTTTTGAGCTCGAAAAGAGAGCTTCTGCTAATTTATATCCAGAGACGTGACTATATTAGACTATTCATCCAGAAACGTAAATAGTCCCTTGTGTGGAAACGTCTAGCAATTATGCCAGCACGCGTTTTGCGCCTGGATTTCCATCTGGATTAAATTTAATTTAATATTGCTCATTCTCTTTTTTTATTTCAATTCCAATTATACATACATAAAATGGAAAAATAGCATCTAGGGACAGAGAAGGAAAAAAATTACGAAAAACATTTATCTCAGAGGGTATTTGAAAAATGTTCACCCTTTTATGTTGTCAGTTCTGGTAGTCATACACCGCAGTCCACTTGATTGATGACTTCATTGATAAAAAAAAGCGCGCGCGTTTATGATTTACGACCGCCACCCAGTTAGAAAAAATGATGATTGTTATATCGCATTAACCTGAAACTTGGCACGAATCACATGGGCCATGGATTAACCAAGAGGCCGGCCCCTAATTTTGTCAAAGTTAATTTTCAAAGTTTCTTGGGAGGGGCTCGATTAAAGACCCGTTTACATCACAGGCAATGATTGATAATGGGGTATCGAAACTTTTCCAATTATTCAGGGCGCATTCCGAATTTGACAATTACGTTTTGATGCTTAAGCTTTGAATTCAAGAAACAGAGATAATGATACTTCGCAAATCTAATTCGGATTTGATTCCGTTTCTGTTTAAAATAAATTCTTACTTTTCAACACTTCAATGGATTATTAAATGGCTGCAACTTGTTTTCAAGATAATTCTTATATTCTCATCCTTCATACTCAAAAAAATTGAAAGGGATCTTTTGTAATTTCCAAAAAGGACAAAATTATCAACTAAAATGAGAAATTTGTACACTTGGTTACGTGTGAATTTTTTGTTTATTTCTTTAAAAAAATTGTCGTTTTAGTCCTTAAATTGCATTCGACGCGCCCCCCAGATCTTTCCTCTTTCATCTCGTCAAACGGAACCAGATAAAACGAATATTTTCACGTTTTATACAGAGACGACGACGCAGGGTGGTGGAAAAGCGCTTTTAAAATAGAATTAGTCTATTTTTACCATTAGCGTTCCATCATGGCCTGATCCCTTTAGTCGAGGTTTAATCAAATTGGATATTCGAGTCTGGAAAAAGAGGGCTTACACCTGCACATTTATCATAGGCGTGGCAATGTGGTTGAAACGCCAAGGAAATCTACCTATTATTACTTCTAACTGTTACAGATAGTTTTGAAAATATATATAATTATTCGAAATTAAATTGGTGGTACTGTTGTTTTATATCATCCGAGAAAGAAACTTTTTCGCATTTATCACCGTGATAATGACGGGACGGATGTGCGGGCGGGTCCGCAGGGGTGCCAACTGATATTAATCGTTCCGAGGCGCATTGTCCTCCTTTATCCTGTGCCGGACAAATTAGAATGGCAAAATTTCCTCCCACCCTGGAACCGGAATTATATCGTTGTTGTTGTTGTAGTGTTGTCCAAAACCGGCTTGAAATGATTTTTTCAATGAAAAATTAAATTGTTATGGTTTACGTTTGTATATAAAAGCTTTGTCATTTATTTATTTACGGTCATTTGCGGTTCAATCGGTTGAATGGCAAAAAATTCGATCGTCAAACGTTGATTTGTCTCTTTATTTAGCTTTTTTCTCTGAACAATTATATAAATAACAGTTTTCACGGTTTACGATTCCGGGCGGAAAACCTTCACAAAAATCGAAGGAAACGTTTAAAGGCGCTTAAGCACGACCAAATAATAATAATAATAATAAATTCTGGTTGTATATTTTAGCTCTTACTATCAGATTACAAATTGCCGATTTGCATATCGTTCCCCTTTCAGCCCTAAAATTTGTGCCCAATCGATTTTGCGGAAGAATATTAATTAATATGGAAATGCGAGCCCGGCGAAGCTTGATGGGTGTCTCAATCTTAGCGAAACGAACATTGAATTTTTCCGTCTAACAACATCTTGCAACATTTTCTCCTGATAAGAGCCATCCTGTTTTCGAAGTAACAATTTTTCATTTCCGAGTAATGGAACTATTCTTTGTTTACGTATTTAGAAACACTTTGACTTTGAACAACAATTTTGTTAATAACAAACGCATAAAAAGTTAAGAAACGTGAATTGTCTATATTTTATTATCGTGTGACTTTGTCCAAGATTTTTTCTCAAAAATACAATTCATTGATAGTAATTTGTTTTTCAAAAAGAATTACCCTGTATACAGTGGCAATGCAAGGTGAAGACATTTAACTCGTATTTCTTTCTTAAGCGGTCCTTGCAAGTCGAAAACAATGCAATAATAAAACACGTTTACGTAAGAAAATGGAAAAATATGACCCATTTAGTCTTCGAGTCGGCCAATTTTCCTTTCGCCAGCCGAAAAAAAAAACAACATTAAAAACAAACTCGCTAAAAGCGTTTTCGATAACGTATGATGTTTTTCCAGAGAATTTAATTTCAGATATCGTTGCGCGGGATGGCTATTCGATTTCTTATTTGTTCCTGTTGTAGGGCCCAGATCCGGGGTTATTTAATTCCAGCCTTATTGTTTTCTTGAAAATGGAAAACGGCTATTTAAATAACATACAATCCACTGTTCATTTTTTTGTCTGTTTCCAGTTTCCCGTTATTTATCGATCAGAAATTTCATATGAAGGCTGCCTGTTATTGTGTCGGGCCGTTGTGGCGTGAATTCGTTCGCTGCTGTGAGATTAAATATCGCAGCAACGGCCAGCAGGAAAAAGTTATTCCAGCCGAATAAACCATCGTGTTGTAAACCTGCACCATTTTCATCCAGAAAGCCGCCCCCACTCTCCCGTTATTCTCTCTGTCATTCCGAGGCGTGTTTTCCCTACTGCAGACTCCTTTCAAAAACAAGATGTCTCTTTACCTATAATGTAGATAAAAACAGAATAAATATCCTCAACTTCAAACGAATACGTAAATCTAAATTTGACAATATAAATTGTAGAACAAACATTTTTTTAAACAAATATTCTTCTTTATAGGAAAATAGCAAGATGGCGTGACCAATTTGACAACAATGCAACTTCCGAGGCCAATGCGCGGCGGCCTCAGGAAGGCCGCGTGTTTTGTGATCTGCGCGTTGACCCTCTATGTGGTCTTACAAGCGATCTTCAGCACCGCCCAAGACAAATCTTCGCGCATGATCTCTACGCAGGATAAGTACGTCGCGACGCGCGACAATAAAGTTTATGAGTACAATCGTCAAATGCCACTGATTTTTATTGGGGGAGTGCCCCGATCAGGCACCACCCTTATGCGAGCCATGCTAGATGCACATCCTGACGTCAGGTAAGGACCACATTTTACTAGAAATTTGTTTTCTTTTTTTTTTAACAAAACCCTTAAACTAACAAAACAAAAAATGAACGCTAACAGCGTATTGCTTCTCCATTATTGCGAATAACTTCAAAAGTCGTTTTGCTATACTTCGAATAAGTTTTTCTAAAACTTTATTCGAATCATTTAAAATAGCTTATTTAAGACCTTCAGTGGATGCATATTATCGGTTATCTGTATGTACATAAGGATTTTCCATAGGTTTTAAATCTGGAGAACATGAAGGCCATTCATTCTATAACTCATATTTAATATTTTTTAAAATCAACGAAAAGTTTCCTGATAACTAAATAATAATAATAAACAAATGAATTCCTAAAACCTGTGAATAGTTACCGCTGTTCCTTCGTATAGAAGAAAATACTAGCCTTTTAAACTTTAGCTACAAAATACAAACAAAACATTAAGTTTAAAAACAAATTAAATTTATTAGAAAAAAATTTAATTTACAATTAGAAGGATTCAATTCCTCCTAACCTTTCTCAATCTTATTTTACTACAGTAGTTCTTAAACACCATTTCGCGGAACTCCGATATTCCACGAATTTTTTCTAAATATTCCGCAAAATAAATTGTAACTTAACAACACCTTTTTTATTTCAATAAATGATTATTTTTATTTCGTCCCATTTTGTAATAAACTTTTCGTTTTATTTTTGAACGTACAATACGCTGGTAAAATTTTGCAGATTAAGTTTAGGTTACCCTGTATAAACACGTTAATAGAGTTAGTGTTCCCCTATTTTCCTATTAGTACTAAGTGTTCTGCCACCATAAAAAGATTGAGAATCACTGCTTTAGTATCTTCGAAAAGATTTTCGATATTTTTCCAAAATAAATTTGGGTAAAGAAATTTTAATGGTTTAGGGTACTTTTTGTAGCCAGGATTTATTATGGTAAGCATTTTCTTTTATAAGAATGAACAGTAGTGAGCATATTCAGATTTTGAAACTTCATTTACTATCGTTTTTAATAATTTCCTAATTCAGTGGATCTTTTAATAAGACAATGCTGAAATTCATATAAAGCGGATTAGTTAGGAGAGCATGAAGTAAGACTTATGGAATGGCCTGCATGTTTTAAAGACCTAAATCCAATGGAGAATTTTTATTCACAGTGATATAGAGGTAATCAGCAACCAGTGAATGTTTTAAATAAGTCATTTTATACACATTGGAACGCAGAAAATGATGTTTTACAATAATTTACCCAAAGCAGGACAAAACAACTCCTTGAAATTATTCGCAATAACAGAAGATCCATACGGTCTTAGTCATTATTTCTTGTTTTATTACATTAAGATTTTCGTTTAAAGAAGTTTTTAAAATAAATGAAAAACCATATTCTTGTGGTGCTATAGTTATACTTCAGAATTTATTTGAAACAAAAATAGTTTCATATCATTTATTACAACTGACTACGCAATGTCACTTTTCGAAACAATATCCTGCACTTTTCGTAAATGCGTTCACTATTTTCATTTTTATAGAATATTTTTAGTTGTTGGTCCAGGCCAATTGTGCTCAAACTTCTATACAACTTCCGTGTCCACAAATCTAATGTCTCCCTAAGTTACTTTTAAAAGTGCATTTTTCCCACCTCAATTGAAGTAGACAATGTTTACTTTTTTTGTACAACGAATTATTCTTTTATCTTTCAACTTTTTGTATCTCTTTTCTTTCGGTTCTCTTTTAACTGCATTGTCACAATTCATGCGCTAGACAATTAACTTGTACCCAGGAGTTTCATAAAATTTTTTAAAGAAATTGTCTCGCTATTTCTTTGTCCACAACTATCATAATATGTAATTCGATCATAGCTGAAGTTGAAGTTCTTATACAATTTAGTTGAGTTGCATAAAATAGGAGTCGATTTCAGAGTGTCTAGCGGCAAATTTCGTTTTTTGGTTTCAAATAAAATTTTTACTTGTTAAAATATTTAATTGAAAAAATTAAAAAAAACTCCAATCTTTAAGAAAGCATTTGTTGGAAAAGTACATCTGCCAAATGAAGCTCCTCACATCGTACTACTTCTTCGAGACGTACTTCAAAATTGTGCGTAACACGGGCAATCGGAGCACGTGTGGTCGTACGAATCTTTTAACATATACAAAATGGGAGGTGTTTTCTCATAAACTTTTGAATTAAGGTCTTCCTATAAAAAAAACCAAGAGGGATTAAATTTTGGCTGCGGGAAGGCAATTAAGAGGCCCTCTCATTGAAATTTTAAATTTTTTGTGATCTCTCTTGATTTTTTTTTGTAGGGATACCTTAACTCAAAAGATTATGAGAAAGCACCACCCATTTTGAATCTGTTAAAAAAATTCGTGCGATCATACGTGGTACGATTATCCGTGTCATGCACAATTTTCAAGTACGTCTCGAAGAAGTAGTACGATGTGAGGAGCTTCATTTGGCAGTCACTTTTCCAGTTTTACTTTTAAACAAATGATTTCCTAATGATTGGAGTTTTTTTTGTAATGTTTTTCAATGAAATATTTTAACAAGTAAAAATTTTATTTGAAACCAAAAAGCGAAATTTGTTGCTGAACACCCTGTATTCTAAATCGTATGCTACGTTATCTATAGTTACCATTGTCAAACAATTTCAGTGAAAGCAACCTTCTAATTTCATAAATTTATGCTTTTGTCCGAAAAGGGTTGTTTTAACGGTTGCCTAAGTACTTTGAGATCCTGGTAATTATAGAACTATTGGTTTAATCAACTAGATATTTTACCATCCATTCGCTCATAAGTATGTAAAAAAAACTTTAATTTGCATATTTTATATCTTAATCAAGGTAGTGAAAAAGGACCGTTGTTAAGAAATTGTCCTTAACGCAATTTGTTACTGCTTTTATTTAAAAACATCAGCCATATTGGTTTTTATAAAAATAGCACTCATAATTCACTGAAGAAAAGTAAAAAACGTCGTGTAAAAAATTAAATTCTGGTCCCTCTATTGCATTAACGTAATCAAGTTTTCCCACGTTGCGTGCTTTTCTGCATACAAATTAGCACTCGATGTAAATAATGTCTAAGAAAATTCGTTGAAATTTTCCCCTTCGCTTAGGAACATATTCTTTTTTCTTTTTAAGGCATCATCTGTTGCGCTCTCATCTACAAAATTTCCATTGAAAAAGTCCAAAGAATGTCAAAGAATGTTCCTGATTTAAAATGTTCAAAATGCTAATTGAAAAGCATTCTTTAGAATTAGGAAATAGCCTAAAAGATGCGGAATTTCATTGTACGAAATGCAACAATAAGAAATAATTAAAGAAGACCGATCCTGGAAAATCATGTCTGTTTTAACCGGACACGGAAGTAAGAATAATGAATTTTCCCTTTTCATCGTATTCAATCCGAAGTTTTAATGAATAATTCAACCGTGCAGGAAATCCAAAGGCAAACCCCAGAATCTTTCAATACGATAAATCGATTTTCGGGAGAGAAAATTGCGTGTTTGTACCCCCTTTATAAAATATTCGAAACGTTTTTAATGGGAAGGAACGAAATCATCATGTATTATTTATTGAAGAAAAAGTAGAAAAAATGTATCATTAATAGGCATCTCTTAATTAGATATAATTTATTTTTAATTAATTAATTTTAGAAAAAATATCCAGAAAAAACGCTCTGCATCCAGTTCAAATTAATAAACAACAAATAATTGAATCGTTTTCCAAACGGTAATACGATACCTGAAAGTATTTCAAAAGCAAGCTGGGAAAAATCCGCACACAAAAGATTTTTGTTTTGTTTCTCATCATTGTTTCCAGGCATCTTTTGAAATTTTCAAAAGTCCTCTTAAACGAACAATGTTGTACAGATGTCGCATCTTATAAGCGACCTATGTCTGAAAGCCTGGGTGAAACATGTCAACGAGGTGCGAAAAATTTATGCATCACGTATTTCACTAAATATCAATTTATTTAATTTTGTTTCCACTTTTTCAACTCTATATTACTGCCAGTTTCTTTGCACTGGCAATAAATGGAAAAATCCCGAGTGGAAAATCCAAATTAAAAACGTAATCGGACACCTGCCTGTAGATTTTCATTTAACCAAGCTGATATGGCGCCGCCCCTAAAACTGGCAATGGCGGGTGGTAGTATTAGTTTACATGCCGTAATTACAGGAGTAAGGGAATTTTCCTGTTACTTGCAGGTCTATTGAAGGCTAAAAGCTTTTATTAATCTTAAAAACTTGCAACCTATAACCCATTATCCAAAACGTTAACGTGTTTAACAACCGTGTATTTAAATTCAATTAATGAAATATTTTTACTGCCAATAATAATACAAAATATTGGAAAACGATTTTTCAAATTTAGTTGATATTTAGGACAGTAATCATCAATGAAAAGTGTTGAAAGGATGCATTGATGTATCTGTTTGATGTAAATGTGCCCATTACCCAAAATTAAAAAAAAACAAAGACAAAAGTTACTCTCATTTTTAATTTGTCATCTCTCTGATAAGTTAACAACGAGACCGAGAAGAACGGATTTCTTGAATAAAACGAACTTCTTTCGTAGGAGCGATGATTGATTTATTGTAAAAATAGCCACTTTGACCCGGTTTGGAGCCCTCAAAAGTAGAACTTTCTATGCAAGTATTTCATAGAGCCCCTTTTCCTATAACCTGATATTAATTTTTTAATTTTCAAAATGATCTTGTTATTAAAATCTAATGTTTTGACGTTTGTAGTTTTCAAAGATGGACCGTAGAATTGGAATATCGATAATTCAAAGTTCATCACACCATTTATCGCCATAGTCTTTAAATTTTTATCAAAACGGCGTTAGATGTGATTTCTGGAAAATCTGTTTCTCAGAATTATTCGTCTCCTAACGTATATGGAAATTACTATTTAAGAAACCATATATGAAAGCTACATTAGCATGTTCAACATTAAAATATGTATATATGTGACATAATTCCAGATATACATTTCAAAGTATCTAAGTAACTGGCTAAGAGCTTTAAGGAATGCAAATATTGATGTTCCTGCTAATAACACTTGCTTAATTTTTTTATTTTTAGATTTGAATTTTCTGCAAAATGAAGCAAGTGTAAGCAAATGTCTAAAGATTTATTTATATTCCAATTAGTTTTCCATTCTCCTAGTCACGCTCGAAATTCAGTTGAATTGAGAAATACCCCAAAATAATTGGTATTCTATAGAAAACAAAATAAAAATAAATCAATAATTCCTACAGTATTCAGTTATTCAAACACGAATCCGTGCGAAAATCAAATTTTACGTAACGAAATTCAATTTAGTGCCTTAGATTTACAATTGATTCAAACCTTTATTGTGCATTGGTGCCAAACCACCTACAATCTTTTTTTTTTGTAGATGCGGCCAAGAAACTCGAGTAATTCCTCGATTACTCCAACTACGCTTCCACTGGCTAAAGTCTGAAAAGGAATCCATGCGCTTGGAACAAGCAGGAATCACCCAAGAAGTATTAAATTCCGCCATAGCAGCCTTTACAATGGAAATTATAGCTAAACACGGCGAACCGGCACCTAGACTATGCAACAAGGATCCGCTACTAATAAAAATGGGCAGTTACGTAATCGATTTATTTCCAAACGCAAAATTTATTTTTATGGTGCGCGACGGGCGTGCCACCGCTCATTCAATTATAACGCGTAAAGTTACGATTACCGGTTTCGATTTGAGCAGTTACCGGCAATGTTTAAAGAAATGGAACAGTGCAGTAGAGGCTATGAACAATCAGTGTCGCGAAATGGGAAAAACTAAGTGCTTGAGAGTACCATACGAACAATTAGTGCTTCATCCCAAAGAATGGATGGAAAAAGTGTTGAAGTTCTTGGATATTCCGTGGAATGATTCAGTATTACATCATGAGGATTTCATTAATAATGGAATTAGTCTGAGCAAGTAAGTATTTACACACGTTCCGGGTAACCTAATATTACATATCACTAAAATCCAATTCCTCCTTTCACACAATTAAGGAAAACACTATGTATGATATGTTAGTGAAAATATTAAGATCGCTCCCAACCTGTTATCCTCTCTTCCTTATCTGAAACTTGTTTGAGTGTCGTTGCCAAGTTTGACAAATTAACTTTTCTTTTCTACCTCAATTCGAAATCGGATTTTCAAACTTCTTCCACTTATTCTTCTCCTTTGTCAAAAAGAAAACTTTCTTGGTTTCTCCCTTCGTCCGTTTTCCACAGGGCGGCAAAATCTTAAGTGCGTTCCTCTTAATGGAACATTGGTTCAAATAAACCGTCCCTCAATTTTGGTTGATTTTAGTCCCAACCTCTCTACAAAAGATTATTATCTTCTTGAATGAAGGTTAATTAAGAAGAACTTTTTGGTTTAGCGGTGCAAGTAGGAGAAAAGTAAATTTTTAAATTTCTTGGATCGTTAATAAAACGTGTTCCATTAATTTGGTGGGGACAGACAGAAAAAGAGAATAGAGGGAAAATACGATTGCCCTGGCCCGAAAGTAAATCATTTATTAAATCAGTACGATGGAAAAACGAAAAAAAAACCTTTGCAAGACAATGAGTACACGAAACAAATAAATCCTTTCATTAGCTTTGACAACTGCACCATTAATATCAAATAAAGTCTTCTTTTCGTATTAGAATGTTCGTGACGTTCATAATTCGTGAAAGTATGACATACCTTTAAGGTGTTTTATAAAATGAGTGCATAATTTCCTAGCGTTTTGAATTGAAAGTGGTTTGTAAATTTTATTAAATGGAATACAAACTTATTCATTAACGTATTTCCTGGCTTTTTATTACTTGGCCCATAAATTAGGGAGCTTTACTGTTCCCTGTTCAAAAAAGAATTATGGCTTGGAGGCGATGAAGTTTATAAGGAACTAGAGGGATGATAATCTGAAAGAACAAGTTCAGGCAAATATGCCGCATGCGGTTGAACTTCCCAGCTCAAGTGTGTGTTTGTGTGGGATCTCGAAAACGGTACTGTATGCGAAGTCGGTCAATTGGAAGCAAAGTTGCGGACTTAGATGACCACGAAAATGTAGATAACAGTTTTAAAAATTTCAACGATTTCCAAAGATATCAGAAAAGAAACTTAAATTTGCTATTTCCGTTTTTTGGAAATAATTCGAAAACAGATTGTGCTTGAACGCTGACGCTTGAAATGACAATATTCTTAAATTAGTTTTGCAAAGACTTTTTAACAATGTTTATAGTTTTAGTTTATGGCTTGAAGTAATGATACCAACTTCTGATTTTCTTATGAGCGCTTTGTTAAAATTTTTGCAAATTTGGAATCTACATGCAATTCTCTTTCCGATTTCCTGTGGGTAAATAATAGTAATAAAATCTTTTTCATCTAAGGAGACTTTAAAATCCAGTAACGAAGGAATGGAAACCTTAAAAATTTGCAATTTAAATTTTTTACATTTTGAAAATTGCATTTGCAATTTTTCTATTCCAAGAATTTTATGAGAAATTGTGTTTCAGAAACAGCAGCTTATAATCGTCACCAAATTACACATTTTTGGTTTTGGCTCAATAGTTAGGGAATCAAGATACGGTAAGAAGACCAGCGTGATTCCTTGGATATGTTTATAGTTGATTATTATCTTTGGGATATTTCAAATGACAAAGTGCATAAATAGAGCTATAAATATCTTGAAAAAAACTCAGAACTAGAAGTCTAAACGCTTTAAAAATTATAAATGAGATTCTTGAACAGACCCATAACAAAATACTTAGGAAAGTGCGTAAATGTGTTCAAGTGAAGCGAAACATCTTAAAATATTTGCCTTACAAGTTAATACAGTTTGATACTTATTTAAAATTTTAAGCCTTTTGCATTCAAATCCAATGAACATTGAATAGATAATGATCACTGAATTTAAAGCATATTTATATCTAGTTTCTTATGCAATCCTGTCATGACAATATTCCTAATATTTATCTATAGAAAAATACGATTGGAAAAAGAATTTAGTGCAGATTTCAAATTTACAAAAATTTAATGTCACGCCCATAATAAAATAAAAAAATGTTACTATTTCAAAACTATCAAGTACAGGAAAAAACTAATACTAAACTGACCGGCAAAAAAAACCGGCCACCAAAAAAAATGTTAAAATTAAAATCTCATTTTTGCGCAAACCAATAGCCGGATTTTAATGTTTTTTTTTCAATTGTAGCCCTGTTATGGGAAAATCTCCTGTAGTGTGGAGATGGCCAAAAAATACAAGCAACATATTATACAGAGCGTATAAAAAGTGTCTTGTTTTTTCATCAAAGTTTAACCTCTTCACTTTACAATACTAGGTGG
>JABRWK010000287.1:74029-85896 GCA_013372445.1 Hypothenemus hampei | reverse complement strand
GGTTTTTGGTTACCCTGTATACATGGATTTACCATCAAAAAAAACCGCAGCCAAAAATAAAAATCGATGGGTCCGAGCGTTTTTCTTAAAAACAAACCGTTGAATTTTAAATAAAATTATTCCAGACTTTGTCACATCCCTGTATTTCTCAGAATTTCTAAACGACCTATACACTAAATATTGAATTATTTAAATAAAACAAAAAAAAATAAATATGTATAAATACGTAGTTTCTTCGTCAAGTTTTCTTCTTCTTGGATTTCATAGTCATAAAATTTGGATATAAACAAGGTTCGATCCAAATTACGAACTTTATTTAACGATGTTAAAGAGATATGTGCAGTTCTGATCACAAAATAATTCATGTGCCGATAGATCTTTTGACTTGCAACCAGAAACAACAAAAATAAATATTCTGTGAAAAATGGATATAAACTCCTGGACAAAATTAGCGCACAACTTAACAATTCATGAAATTTTCACTATCAATATTGTTACAACCACTGGTTGGATTTGAATGATTTTTTTTTCAATTGTAACCCTGTTATTGACGAATTTCTCGTCAAGCACAGCAAGCAAGCAAGGAGATATCCAAAAAATAAAATCTACGTACTATACAGGGCGTGTAAACAGTGTCAGGTTTTTTTTGTTAAAATTTGACGTCTTCTGTGGGGAATACCAGTGGGTTCCAGCATACAAAACTATACAGTCATGTACTCTGGTGTCTCTTGAGTATTTTATTTTTGCAATGATCTATTTTTTTTGTTTTTGTAAAAAAAAATTAAAATTAATTTAAAAATTTTTTAATTTTTAACTTTTTGAGACTCTTTTTCTGAAAAATGAATCAATAAATTTAAAATCTAATTACACCCCTAAATGCAATTTTTAAATACCTTCAAATGAAGTGAGGTATCACATGACAGGTAGAGCCATTTGAAATTCTAAAGCTGGGGTGGTTGGGGGCGAGGGGGATAGTGAGAATGGATTGATTAATATATCATTTTGGTTCCCCCGATATGTATTTGAGATCTTCCTGATATAACTGTTCTTCTAGAAGATATCCTCATTACTAGTTTTCAAATTGTTACCCTGTATAAGTTATATTTAGCTATTTTGGATATAGAGTCAGGAAATAGTTATACAATATTAATTTTCCGGGGCGATAGATAAAGCGATTAGGAAGCGATGAAAATTATGATTATTTTCCTGGCGAAACTCCAGCTTCCTGATCACTCAGGTCTACAGACTTAAATTCTTTAGATTATTATGATTGGAGTTATTTAAAATAACAAGTTTAAGGCAACCAAATTAATGATATACCTCAGCTAATTTTAAGGATACAGGTAGCTTGCAAAGAATTTAAAAGAAATAATCAAACAATAGCCGCTATTAATTTTTTCCGAATAAGTTCTAAAATATGTATTCAAGAAAATAGTCTTTATTTTAACCAATAATACTTATAAAATTGCCAATTGTAAACGATAGACAGATTACTTTCCCAGATTACTACAGTTCCTAAGAACGAAATTTAACGAGGTACATAAGTCCTTCAACAACTTATGATTGGTTGAACACAGAAGCATTATTTTTGAAACGCCGTTGTTTTGACCTTAGTTATTCATTTGTTTGAGGGAGATGAAAAATTAAAATGAGTATTACACTGTTCGAAATCAATACTGTCGTATTGATATTAACAATGTACATTCACTGACTAGGCAGCAAGATCAATTAAGATATCATGAAAAATAGAACACATAACTTTAGCATAACTCATATTACAGTTGGTAGTAGACTTCCCAGTTATTGCAATCGTTATCTTTCTGCCCTAAATTTACAATATAATAAATCCTCTTATACGGTAATTTACATAATTGTTATTATTTGGTTTTAATTTATTGCCTCAATAGGAATTGTTTACTCAAACGAAAGCTAAGGTAAGAATTTTTATTATTTCAATATTTTTTGTTTAAATATAGATTATTATTGATATGCATGAACCGATGAACAAATTAGTCACGTTATAATAGCTAAACCTTGTAGGTACCTAAATCATCTTAAATTGTCAAATTAGTCTTATGGAATTATTGTATTCAGTAATATACGGTTGATAATGTATGTATAATTCTTCCTTATCTAATAACAGGGTAAAAGGAAATTGGCCCTGGAAACGATGCCATCCCCAATGGCCAGTCGAATTTTACCGACAATATCTGAAGACATGAAGAAGAAAATTCAGGCTGCGGTGAAGATCAAAGAAGGAAAAGGAAAAAAGACGTCCAAATTAGATCTGTCCGAAGAAATGGTTAGCATAACGTTCTTCTTTCAAATACTATTATTATGTACATGTAATAGTCTACTTTTCAATTTTTAGGAAGACGAATTCGATTTAATGTTAAAAGATAACAAAACAGTGGCCCAAAAATTGGGAACACCTGAAGAAGTGGAGAAAAAAGTTAGAAAGAAGAAAGGAGCAGCAGTAGGTGTAGCTGATAGGTATAAACAAACCAAACTGAATTTTGAAAAAAAATGTAAGTAATTTACAACATTTTCGTATATAATATTAGTAGTGATAATGGTACTTGTAATAATAGTAGTGGTAGAATAAGTTATTAATTGGTAGAGGACTTATTCAATTAAAAATAGAAATACCTTGCGCGCTTAGAAACGAAATCAAAAAGTCTGTTATTTTAAATAAGAGAGAAGATATCGATTTATAAGGTGTTTCATAATTTATCCGACAAACTAACACGGAATGAAGCAGCCGATGAAAAAAGTAAATTTTTCATTGGTTTTTTTTATTTTTTTTGCATTGATTATGTATTTAATAGAGAACGTCTAATAAATAAGTTTGACAAATACATCGTTAAATTCAGAATAAAAAGTACAATTTCATAAGAGGAAAAATGTTAGCAGACGTCTCATATTGCTTCTATGCTGTACGTACGGTTCTATGTAAATTGCTCCATTGAAATTTATGATGGCATCATTTGAAAGATATCTCAAATGAAATATACACACATGTCTAAAAGTTTGGAATATTTCACTAAGAATTATTAACGACTAGGAATTTGATATAGAATTCAACAATAACTGAATAAGCAATAATCGAAAAATATATTGTACTAAAAGTAATTCTTCTACATGCTTTCATACAAAAACGGTATAGAATAAATTTCAATAATAATTTTCAGAATAACATGATTGTAAATAATAGTATATTTTTAAATATTCAAAATTTTTGGACATGTGTGTATGTTGTACACTATAGTAAAAATGAGATACACTTGTGGCACTATTTCTTCATATATTTTTCAGAGCATAAGTTTTATCTACATAGTCATTTTTATATGTTTGTATTTAAAAGACATCTTAATTAAATATTCTCCTCTGCCATATACAGATTTATTTAAATTCGATACTTACCATTGGAATCTTGAAAACTATAAAGATACGAGGTCGTTTAAATTCGGGCAAAGTTGCTAATTTTTGAGCGTTTTTAACTACAATTTCAAAATTTGGAAAATTCCGATTAGTTCCGAAGATAACCGAAATTTTCACAAATGGTTTTTACTTTTTTTTAATTATTTTGAAAGATTTTAAAAAATGAATTTCACTTTATGGGTACCTTTGGTCCTTTATAAGATGGCGTCGTTAGATTTTAAATGCAATATTAATTTTATTTATTGTATTTATTAGTTGATTATGAAACCATAATCCACTTAATTTTTTTAAATATCGACCTGAATTTGTTCGTTGCATTTTTGGAAAGCCTTTGATTTTCTAAATTAAATGATTAATTTTTTTTAATTAAAAATTAAATTAAATTATTTAATGTCATGATATTAAATTTGAAGAAACATATTATAGATTATACAAATGAAGAAAATTAAAGATATTCGTTTGGATTTTTTTCGCAGCTCGTTCTTGACTCGGCACAAAACTCTAGAGCTCATGCCATAAAACATTGCTTTACACACTTATATGTATAAATAAATAGTGATGCCGCCGGAACTGAATTTAGATCCGCCATCCGGTCGATACAGCCATTTTTTCAAAATTCCGATTCGACCGGATTTTATTTCTCGGATCCGGCCAGTTATATAGTTTAAAAAAATTAAGTATTAAATTTAGTTTAATTGGTTGATTGAATATAATATACAGGGTGTTACGAAAATGCAGGCCGATCCATTAACCACAGATTTCTTGAGTGAAAATAAGTAGACTTTCCTTATGCGGCTTTTCTCCTAGACGCTTTATACTCAATGTACAGGGTGTTGAAGTTGGAAAAAAATAAGTAAATTTTTTAATAACTCCAGTGTTTCTTAACGTATTTTCCTAAAATTTTGCAGCAATGCACAGTTCGATTAGGTGCTCTTTTCCCATAATTTGGGTAAAAAAATTTGAAACGGGCGAGGAAAATGGGGGGTCATGTACACATTCCCCCCCCCCCCAATTTTTTTTTACGCACACCAATGGTGAATTCGATTGGCTTTTTAAATTAACTGTTCCCTTATCTTAATTTTTTCATTCTTGTAAAATTTTGATTCCCCGCCTACTTTAGAAGTTATTCCCGTTTATTACCCCCCAATACATGGCTTCCATGTACAGGGTCTACCCTAATATCATGTTCATACTGAAGGATAATATTCTTTGCCTCATTCTAAATAAAAAAGTTCCTATTTACATGGATTTATAAACGCACCGTTTTTGAGATACAGTGCGTTAAAAAAATATTTTTTTTAAAGTTTTTTGACACCCTGTGTCTCAAAAACGGTGCGTTTGCGAACCCATGTAAATAGGAACTTTTTTATTTATAATGAGGCATTTTCGTAACACCCTGTATAATAAAATGAATTTTTCTGATAACTCTAAAAGAGAAAACAAAACAAAAACTTGGGGGGTAATTTCCAGCCTTCAAGCTTTGAAGATCGCACTTAAAATATGTACCACTGTTTTTAGATAGGTATAAATTGGTTTTACGCACATTTTCATCAAAATCGGTGGCATACATCTCGTGAGATTTCCTTTTTACTGCACACATGTATAAATACAACACTACGAATGATAATTTTTAGTTGATGAACTATCACTGAATTCACCTCATATATCAGCCTAACTTTTAACTGTATACTTAAAATAGACCCATATACGACTATGAAGGATTATGAATTATTCCTGAGAATGGGTATTTAATATGTGAAAAAATGAATATATTGCAAATTTGCAACCCTATACATTTAAGTATTAAAATGTATTATATCTCTTGAGGGTGAGAAGTACACTTGTACTATCATAATATGAAGCCTATAAATAACCGTATTTTTAATTATAATTTTTTCATATATATTTTGGTTTCGGTCCGACATCCGGCTAAAAAGTGGATTCGAAAGCATTACTATAAATAAGTATTAATTAACATCACGTCTTGAATTAGTACACATTAGGTTACCTGAAAATTTGATAATTTCTGACAAAGTTTTAATTTTGAAATTTGAATGTTATCTATTATAAAATGTAACAACGTTACTATCAACAGGAATAGCGATTAATTCAAAATATGCTAACGTTCTTTGAAATGGAGAAAAATTAAGTAAAGAAGGGTATTCGATTGCAGCAATATATTCGCAAGAGTTTTGAAAATCGGGAAAAGTACTTAAAACGAACTAAAACGATTTAAAAAACACAGAATCCAAAAAGATATTTGCCTTTTTTCTTTTAAATAATGATATTTCCAAATCACCTATTTCTATGTAGACCAATCTTTATATTAAATTTATAAAACAGACATTAGTACTATCAGGCCTTTTGATAATTGGGTTTGAGATTGGAAAACTTAATCGCTATTTATGTTGATTTCACACCTAATGACGTCATGCTCAACTTGCAAAATTAAGATTATATCTAAAAATGACATGTTCAATATCCTTTTGATTGCTCAGTATTTTGTGATTTATCGATACGAATTAATTTGTTCGCAAAACGAAATTTCATAGCGTAAGATCACAAAATTAAAGTGATCTTGTGATTATACCATTTTATTTATTAAAAAAGGTCGAATATAAAAAAAATTAATGTTAACTAGCAAATGGAGTACCGAAGAAAAAAGCAAAAAAGAAACAAGACTTTGAAAATTCAAATAGCGACGAAGATTCTGATGACGAGTTTCAGTTGAAAATGTTATCTACAACGCCAGAGAAAAAAGAACGGACTAATGCTCGACGGGCTGCCGCTTCCAAGGTATGATTGAACTCCAATTAAGTTTTATTTGAAATTCACTAAAGGACCCCGCACAAATCTTATGGGTTTAGGTTCCCGGTCAAAATGGCTGTACTTGTGATATGTTATACTCCATGTTGTCCTGATTAAAAGTTCTCATAGACACAAAGTTCAAAAATGAACAGTTTTCGAGATATCAAGGTCATAAAGTCAACAAATTGACCATTTTCTGAATATCAAAAATCAGTTTTTTATGAACAGAATGGTTTTTCCGAAAAATTTTGAATAAAGAAGTTGTAGCAAAATTGCCTCCAATCGTAATCTTACAAACGGCTTTATAAAAAATCGTTAAAAAAAAAATTTCTTGCGAAAGAAAATTTTTTGCGAAAAAAAATTATTTTTTTTAAATGATTTTTTTTAAAGCCGTTTGTAAGATCACGATTGGAGGCAATTTTGCTACAACTTCTTTATTCAAAATTTTTCGGAAAACCCATTCTGTTCATAAAAAACTGATTTTTGATATTCAGAAAATGATCAATTTGTCGACTTTATGACCTTGATATCTCGAAAACTGTTAATTTTTGAACTTTGTGTCTATAAGAACTTTTGATCAGGACAACATGGAGTATAACATATCACAAGTATAGCCATTTTGACCGGGAACCTAAACCCATAAGATTTGTGCGGGGTCCTTTCTATATTATTTGACTAAATTTTGATTATTTGTTTGTTTTTAGATTACAAAATACAATGTTTGGGATGAAGAAGGCGATCAAGCGGAATCGTCAGGCGAAGAGGTATTCATGGAAAACGATTTTCTCAAAGAAAGAAATGACCAGGCTATTCTTTCGGATGACAGCGAAGAAGATGCAATTCGAAAAAGATCCGCGACACAGCAACCATCTTCCGAAGATTTATTCGATAATTTAGTGGGGAATTCCAACAGTAAAAATGTTGAAGAAAAAAAGACTGATTTTGGCCAAAAAAAGAGAAAAGTGGCAAATTCAGATGATGATTATGAAGAAGAAACTAATAAAAAATTAAAAAATGTAAAAAAACCCCAAGGTAAGAGAACATCTTATTTATATTTAGTCATTATATTACACTATAGTATGGATTTTTTAGGAACAAAAATCAAAGAGAATAAGAGTAAATCTACCAAAGATCCTTCTTTTTCTTCAGCTGAAATTTCTCCATTAGCCACAACCTCTAGAACTGGTCGAGGCAAGACTAAAACAAAATATTTTATTGATTCAGACAGCGATTATTAGTTTACAATTAGAAAAATTTAATATGTTCAGTTTATATGTGTTTATTTATTCGACGTCTCTTAGAATTTGTATATTTCATTTACTAATCGTGTTATTTTTTCGATTAAAAATGTATTTTGTTTTTTAAATTTTCTTCTTGTGTTTGCTGTAATCGTCGAAAAGATCTTTGTGGAAGACGGATTTTTCACCAATAGTAACCATTTACTTTCGGAACAATATACACACTCATTGGCAAAACTATCAAATATTTTTATTTTTTCCATTCAACTTATTTTTAATGTAAATCTAACAATTTTTGTCATTTATTCAAAAACTTTTACAAAACGTTAGATTAAAAATTATTTTTACTCAATTAGAAGCAACACTAATGGGTATAAAATAAAAGAAAGCAAATTATTGCAATTATTGAATTTCCAGAAAAAAAAACTTAGAATTGGAGCAAAATTATTCTTGTATGCTTTATTATCAGGGTGAATCAAAAGTTCGGATATTTTTTGGATTTGGTTTGCTCAATTTTTCGAATAAAATTACTTTATGTGCAAATATTATATATCATTTTGTAACTTTTAAAAAGCCCTATAACAAGTAATTTATTGGTCATATATTTTATTTATTTATTTTTTGTTTTAATAAAATAATGGAAAATTTTGAAATTTGAGTACTTTTATGCCACTACTGGAACTAAGAGTTTAAAGCTATTGAAGCGACAGAAAAAATATACGAAATTAAAAGAGAAAAGATGAATCTGATTCATGCAGCGCAAATATTATTTAAAAACTTCAATAAAGTGCACATCGATTTCAGAAATGGATCACATTTGAGTCGTCCTGTAATGGTGGATTCTAAAGTTTTATGCAAAGCCGTCGAAACGTATTCATCAACTATCACTCGTAGGTTCTTCGCTGAATTTGATATTCCATAAACATCAATTATCTAACTCCTGCACACTCTTGAGAAGATCAATAAATGCTGTGGAGAAGTGGCGTATAATTTAATAGAAAACTATACTCAAAAGCACGTTGACACATACCGAATATTGGTGCAAAATCCACATGACGATCAGTTTATTCGCCAAATTGTGACTGGCGATGAGAAGCAGATTTATATTTTCAACCCGGGTAAAAAAATCAATGACTCAATACCGGACAAATGGTGAAACCGACAACTAAACAGGATAGGTTCGCAAAGAAGGTGTTATTGTGTGATTGGTGGAAATTCGAGAACGTAATCTACTTCGAGTTGATTCCAAACGATCAAATCATTGATTCGGAGTAGTGCACAATTCAGTTGAAAATACCCAGCACTTATCAATTGAAAGCCTGTATTTCTGCAACAAGACAACGCCAAACTGCATACTACTAGATAAACTAAAGAAAAAGTTAAAGAACTCAATGCAATTAAACTTCTACGTCCAGTATGCAGCCCGGATTTTGTATCATGCCACTACTACCTTTTTTGTTCCATGATACACTTTTATGTGGACTCAACTTCAATAATTTGAATGATATTGAAACTGGATGCCGCGAATTTTCATCTTTAAGAATAATGAGGAGTGGTATCATTGCGGAATTGAACAACGCGTTGACAGATGTTTTCAAATTATAGAATCAAATGGTTCTGTACAGAGTGAACTTGAATTGCGTACCGAAATTTTTACAGGTGAATCTAGAGGTAAAAATAAGTCAAGTAAGTCATATGAGAAAAATTCAAAAGCTCAACATTTCTTGAGCTAGGGCTTGGCTTATCAATGTTGAAAAAATAAATCACATTTTCTTTCGATCTCTTCCAGTGAATTTTACGACATTCCGTATTCAGAGGTTTTTTAGGATGAGAAATTCAAATTTATTGACGATGTCGGAGTACCTTCTAGGGGACGCCACAAGCGACCGTTTCGATCCATTTAAACCGCTACAGCTTTTTTGTGCTACACTGTATGTTATTTTAATATGAACAAGTCTTTTTCCCTACTTCTTTGTTTAAAAAAGTAGGGAAACCTTATTTAAGTCGCTAAAAGCAATAGTTTCCGAGAAAAAAGCATCTAAAGCTAAGAATGCATTCAAATTATCGAAGAAGCAGAATCATTTTTTTGACTTTTCTTACTATTTATTCACAAAAACCAAGAAATAACACTTCAAAAATTAAAAACTATTAGTTTAGAGTCAGAATGGTCTGCAAATCAGAAAAATACATTTTTTTTAAACCTAACAATAGCTCTCGTTTTTACTGTGATAATTTGCATGCGTTAGAAATTTTAGATATTTTTTTCTCGGAAACTATTGCTTTTAGCGACTTAAATAAGGTACACCTATTTTAAGCAAAGTAAAGTAGGGAAAAAGATTTGTCCATATTAAAATAACGTACAGTGTAGCACAGAAAAGCTGTAGCGGTTTAAATGGATTTAAACTGTCGCTTGTGGCGCCCCCTAGAAGGTACACCGAAATCGTCAATAAATTTGACTTTCTCATCCTAAAAAACCTCTGAATACGGAATGTCGTAAAATTCACTGGAAGAGATCGAAAGAAAATGAGATTTATTTTTTCAACATTGAGAAGCCAAGCCCTAGCTCAAGAACTGTTGAGCTTTTGAATTTTTGTCATGTAACTTATCTCACTTATTTTTACCTCTAGATTCACTTGTAAAAATTTCGGTATGCAATTCAGGTTCACCCTGTATATCATCAAGTTTCAAAGTTTCAATACCTTGAAACTTGAAGTTTTTTTTTTATTGTTGTGACGTTAATGTTGGAAGTTTTAATTAAATAAACGCCTCAATTTTTGGTTCACCCTAATAATACTATACAACTAATATGTATATTTATTTTGTTTTTATTTTTTTTTTCTATTTTATTTTCGTTGAATTTTAGATTTTTTCATGACCAACTAAGTAGATGATGATGTTTAAATCTAGAGTTTCTCAGTGGTTTCAAGGTATGATTGAGGTACATTGAAAATAACGTTCGATCAAAAATAAAATATTTGCGTAATTCATTAGAATGATAATGCGCTGATGACAGTTTTTAACAAAACATTTAGTATGAAATTATGTAGTTGAAAGTATAGGATAAAAACAGTAAAAATTGAGAGCATCCATAATTTTTTGAAATTTTGTCCTATTTGTTCACTTGCATCTAGATTTATATTAGGTGGAAAAAAACAAATAATCGATAATTATATTCATCAGTGTATTTCTCACAAAAAACGTTCATTAATCCATACTCGAAAACTGATTGCCATTCTCACTAACATTATAAGAAAAATTATATTTCTGTATAATATATGTGAAACTATAAACTTTTCACAATCCTGATGCTTCTTCATTAAAGGTGCGTAAAGACATGAGCACACATGCGGCGAATTACAACACACACACATTTGATTGAGTACGCACACATATTAAACATTTTCCATCATCACACATAGCCTGAGCGTATACGATTTGAGATGACTCGCATATGCGTGAGTGCATGCTCAGTTCATGCGCATAACTCAATGCATGTGCTCTTATCTGTACGCACCTTTACAGATTGAATTTTTTATTTCATAATATGTATATTAAAGACACCGTAATTTCATATTTAAGACATCCCATGGCTGACTTGTTTTCTCCTTTCAATATCATACATCAAAAGTATACAGTCCAGTCATTTTTCCAACTGCACAATAAACTAGATATTATACATATTTATAATTTTTTCATGATAAAAAAAATAAATTATCGTTTAAGATGCAACAAGTGTTATCTTACTTTTTATAACTTTTCAGGATAGACAAAAAACTGGAACGGGGAATATGTATTTTTGAAAACCCTCAAAGCAATAAGCAATATTTTTGAAATCCTATGCATGAAGGGATAGATGGTAGATAGAAAATGAATTAATTTTAAAAGCAAACAATCCCCTCACTTATGTTGCTTCTTAAAATATAAAATAATCATATTTTTGTGGACAACGCAAAATCTATGAACTTTTTAATTGAATTGGGTTCGTAAACCGAACATTATAAGTTCTAACATCTGACGGTATGAATATCCCAAATTCTCAGCCAAAAAGAAAGATAAGACATGTTGCATAAACGATGAAATTTTCTTCATTTTTTTTCTTTTGAAAGATATATATTTTTTTAATTTGAACAAAAAAAAAATTGTTTGCTATATCAGAAACGTAGGTGTCTTTCAAGCATCTGAACACAAAATTTCATATTTATTCTTGAAACTTTTTTTTTCATACCTTAAGGGGTTCACCCTGTGTGATATGTTGAAAAAATCGATTTTTGCATAAATTGATTCCTGAACATAAGTAAAATATGTAAGTATAGGGTGTCCCTGAAATGCATGCGGAAAATAATATCACGGCATTCTTGGGGTCAAAACATTACAATTTGA
>JABRWK010000287.1:45478-62770 GCA_013372445.1 Hypothenemus hampei | reverse complement strand
CATAATGATACATAGTAAAATGGTGATAATACAGCACTTCTCCTTTGTCGTGTTTTAATTGTTTGGGCTCACGTTTGGGCTGTTGGGGCTCACGGACGAAAACCGAACTCGAACAAATCTTCACCAATTGACTTGAAAATTTGACTACATTCAAAACAATATTATCTACAGAACTACGTAGGATTTTCTCGCTATGTTACGTAGTTTTTGTGTTATAAACAATTATCGATGATTTTTTCGTCCAATTTTTTAATTTCTTTTTTCAAACATTTCATCAAAATTTAAAATTTCAAAAAAATCCTACTTATTTCTGAAGATAATATTGTTTTGAATATGTAGTCAAATTTTCAAGTGAATTGGTGAAGATTTGTTCGAGTTCGGTTTCCATCCGTAAGCCCCTACAATTAAAAACACGACAAAGGAGAAGTGCTGTATTATCACCATTTTACTATGTATCATTATGAAAAAAAAATCTATTTTATAGTTCATTCGTGGTAGGATAAAGCACTGTTCTCAGAACTTCGATTTGTTTTATTGTTTCGCTCGAAAAAATTTCCAAAGTATAGTATATATTTTCTCACTCTAGAGTGACTTAATCCGTTAAACGAAGACGTTGCGGACCAGACCTACGTTTATAAGATTTTTTTTATCCTTTGATTTCATAGATTACATTAGTGAAGTTTGGCCACGACCTCTAGGGACATCCTGTATATGAGTGAGTACCTTTTTGAAGTAGAAAACCTTAGTCCTCAAACCCTCTGATACCAAGAGTGTCAAAATCCTATTCAAAAAAAAAAGATGGGTTATTATTCTATTCCTATACTTGCAGATACGTCTCTGGTAGAGGAAAAATTACTTTTTAATGATTATATCTTGTCAGCCATTAAACCAGCTTGCAGAAAATGAGTTCTTTTTGTGGAACAATTTCGGCAACATGAAATAAAAACCACAATCAAGAACCAATTTTGAAAAATATATGTTTATAAAGGGTCTTCCAATAGGAGCGCTGGGACTCCGACAGTCTATGGCGGCCATATTGGTAGAGCTATAGCTATTAAATTTGGAGGGTATAGAAATTAATGTGGGGCAAATCATCATGGAAAATTATAGTGTTGAGAAAGGCGTGCAAATTTTTTTATCAAAATAAATGCTCAGTTGAGGAATTTTAATCGGGAGTTGAGTCTGTACCCGTATAAAATTCAATTGACGCAGGAAAGTGAAGGTGAACGACCATATGCAGCAAAGAGTATTTGTTGACTGGGCTCTGGAACAGTTGGAAGTAGTCCCCGTTTTTGAATGGAAAAAGTTCAAGTGTCTTTAATGGAAACCATTTATAAAGTTTTCCTAAAACATAATTTTCTTCTAACAGTTACAGTCCTATTAGAAAAAACTGAACCATCTTGTCGATAAGTAGTCTCCAAAAATCGTAGCCACCCTAGTTGTTTCCTTTTGTGTATAGTTTTATCTCTCTTCATCATGCTTAATTAAATGATTAAGATTTTTTAAATTCAATTATTGATTTTAGACATTGTCACAAAGGATGCGCTAAACATATATAAGAATGAAGTTTATGAAAATTCATAGGCTTTACCACAACCGCAAAAACATGTGCTTTTAATAGTGAATTTTATTCGGAACCTCTGGGAACATGGTGCAGAGAATGATCAAAAAATACGTGTACTTTTCAATAAAATTTATTTATGTTAAGCCTTTGGGGAGTTGAAAATGTCTTTCTTCTGGATTCCTTCTGTATCAATTGATTGCGAGATGTTGATGTTTTGCTGTTCATTCTGATAGCATCTTAAGAACGTTCCCAAAAAATTCGAAAGACACTCAAGACATCCAAAAAATACGTCATACCTATGGAACCTCTCTTTCACAGTTTTATGTGATTTGGTTTTCAAACTTTTAAAGTAATCTGTTAAGTAAACCATTTGTTTATTACTACCAACTCTTTATGTGGCTTTAGGTTAACACATTTGAGTTTTATGTGGGACTTACTTAATGCAATTTTTTTGTAGAATGTATTCATCTCATGAAATAGGACCTTAAGAATGGAACATAACACATTAAAAGACTTTTGCTTTTGTTAAATATAAGATTTTTATTACATACATTGTAATTTTGTAAATAAATTATGAAAAAAAATCACTAGAGAGTACATAAGGCAGTCGAGAATCCGTTTAGAAACGAATAATCAATGTGATCATACCTAAAATAAATAAAGATTTTTTTAATATAAAATACTTTTAGTTACATAATGACCAAAAAAAATGTCTTATCAGTCTCAATTTGCCTTAAACTAGAGTTTTAAACAAATATATTATACAAAATACCAACAGGTTTATTTTAATGGAGAACGAAAGGAAAGTTCTGGTTTAACACCGCACATTTCCTGGACTGGAGAATTCCTTTCGACGCTACGACCTCATTTAAATGAGAGAATTAATAATAGGGATTCACTTTAAATAATTAATAAACAAACAGTAAAATTCCGATATTTTTCTTAAAAATAAACATTATTTCAAATTTAAATTGATTTTTACATAAACATAAACAATTTTATTTAAATGCCAAAACCATTTTAAGACTCTTGACTCCAAGAGAACCTTAAAAAGGTTTTTCATTGTCACTGTTGGGTGGAAAAAGTGCCCGTTTTATTTTAATTACCTTTGTTTTTTATTTTTCTTTTATTAATTGTTCATGTTATGAGTCGATTCACCATTTTATGGTATCATAAAATAACAACGATAATCGAATTTTCAAATGGGCTAACTCTAATGGTAAAATTCATCATTAGACACTTGGGTGCTAGCACTGGAAAAAGACCCTCTTGCATCTCCCAGACAACTATCGGGAACAGCAATAAAATTGCATTTTTTGTAACTGTTTTTCCATCCGGAACCCACCCGTTTTAAAATGCTTTTTCGTTCCATTTCCACTTTACAGGTAACCACAACTTTTTGGTACTTGTTGTACGGGTTCCAATAACGGTTTGGTATTGTTTAAAACGTCGTCGACACTTTGATTTCTCGTCAGGACATCATGTCTTTTACAAAGTGGATCCACGTTAGGGGTACAAGGTGGTACTAAGCCCAACATTCTTCCTATTTCTCTTTTGACGCGTTTATTTCGGTAACCGAATAAAAATGGCGACAACACATTGGAGAACACTAGTAATACCAGTGATAAATAGTTGAATATCTGTCCGGGAATTATACCTATGCAACCCGAAGTTAGTACTAGAATTAAACCGTACGGCACATAACAAATCAGTACCATAAAAATTACTAAAACGCTTATTTTAGCTGCTCTCGTTTCTTCCCTATATCTAAACACTGAGGCATTTGAAATTTTATGTTTCAAATTCACTATAAAATTATTTCTATCACTACTGCTAGTCCGTTTCACTCTAGTGACTTTCAATTTCACCTCGTTACGTTCCAAGGCTGAAAAATTCGGCGCCGAATGCACTTTTGGCAAGTCGATAGTACCTTGTTCGTTGCTATCTTCGCCCTGAATGGAATCCAGAGGGGTATTTGAACAAGCCGACGTACTTTTGCGCATTCGCTCGCTATTTTGTCGGGCCGCCGTATAAATGCAAACGTAAATAATGCAAATCGCTAAAAATNGGCGCGAGAATTACGACACAAAAAATAGGAGAAAGCATATGCCGTGTTCACTGCTCTGCTTGTTTGACTTTGAATAGATTTTTTCTCTATGCAAAAGTGCCAAAGACTACCATCTGAGTAGGTTAAAGTGCTCAAAATGGCACAGCTAAGAGCCGCCATCCATCCACTCAAAATGAACATGGTCGCTCTAGATTTGTTGACATAAAAATGATATCTCAACGAGTGGATCACTCCGAAATACTGATTGATGCCGATGAGCAGGATGCTGAATATCGATGCTGTACACACTAAACTGGTGCTGGCCTGCGCGAAATAGCACAAAAGCTCAACGGGTAATTCTGTATTTGTAGTTTCGTTGGCATTAACCAATGTTGTTTTTAAGATTTGCTCGCTGGTCGTAATGATTTTGATAGGAACGTTTGAGCTATAGATTTCCTCCTTAAATAAAACATCCTCTTCGATGCTTTGGATTGGCGACGATCGATTCGATTCTTGAAGCTGAGAGGTGGGGAATGATCTTTGATCGACTATTAGCAACGGTATCAGCAGGAGACTTGATAGTAGATTCGTCACCAATAGATTTATTACGAATCTAAAATCGAAAATTGGATATAAGTTTGTTTGACAGGCGATTATTGGTTGATCTCACCTGTTTGGAATGGTACGAAGGCTCCTTCTTTTAGCGAAAATGATCAATAAAAACGTATTGGCGGTGACGGCTATGATTGAAGAGGTCACCAAAGTGACAGTAACCAGCCAGCGATAATCGGACTCCATCAGGCGACCTGAAAAACAAATGAAATCGTTTGAGTAACAACAATCGAGAAAAACAACTGCTATCTTTTTGCATAAAAAAATTTCCCATCAACCTACGTTTTATGCCCTCGGACGATAGTAATTATTATTATTTTTGTCAGGAAGATAAAAGAATTTATTCATGCTGTAGTAATAGTAAAATCAACGAGCCAACACAATTTTATCAATTTTTAATATTGACGCCAAAAAAATTGTTTGCATATTAAAATTATCGCTTTTTAACCGATAAGGAGGTTTTAAATATTGTTCAAATTTTTATATTTGAAATCGTTCAGGGAATACCTAAACAATCTAAAATACAATTAGTCTAACTATAGCACAGTAACGGGCTTTTAAGTAATTTTTAGTCATTTACAGCCATATTTAGATGTAATTAGCATGGAAATCTCTTTTGGTTTTATATTCCAGCAAAAGTTGTGTTATAAAACGTCTTTTTATTTTCAGTTACACAAGGACGATATTATCAAACCTGTATTGCATAAAACTAATAATCGCTTATTAAAATCAGTTTCACTATTGACTTTGCTCCTGCAGGCAAACCAATAATATGTAATATAGATATTCAGAAAAGTAAAACAATTCAATAACGATAACGTTTTACCTCTTGATAATTTGGAATAATCCCATTGTATTTGTCTGTAGAGTATAATACACATTAACAAGTTATATGTAGATACTTGTAATTACAAACGAGCTACATATGTTGTTGAAAATTGATTTTCGAATGGAAAAAGTTATGCTGATGTTCTCGGTAGGTTTCCAGGTCGTTTGGAGTCCCGCTAGAAAGTTTTATTGAAACCTAACATGGAGCTAACCAAAACCTTTACTGAAACAAGATACAATCTTGATGTATCTCTGATGAGATTTTTTGTGTAGAATGTAATAGTTTCTTTCTGGAAGTTCAACTTCCACAATAAAGATTAAATGTACTTTTACTTTAATTGCATGCCAGTTTTTATATTTATTTCAGTTATAAATATCAAAACATCGTCTGAACTGGGATGTATTATACAATATGTTAGAGAAGCAAGGCAATATTTTTGTAATTCTTCAATATTATATTTTGTTAGCATTAAGACAATTTTTTTTTTGTTAAAATAAACCTTTGCTTAGGTGAGAACTTTTCCATATGACGATATTAACTAGAAATCAGTCATATCTATAGAATAAAGCGAATCAGGCAGAATTTCTTTCTGCAATTTGATCAGTTTTTCCGTAGTGATTGCAGACGAATCGGGTAATACTTTGTCATGATGACACACCTTTTTTTTTTTAGTCAAATGAAGTCGTTGTATTTTCGATCAAGCGTCGAATCTATCTAATAAATCATCATATTACTTGTTGAACTGTGATTTTCCATTACTTTTTCAAAGAATTAATGAATGAAAATAAAATTTCGAAAGTTTGAAAAAACGTCATCCATCTTTTCGATCTATAATTCCTACTGGTTTTGTCTTCTTTGAAACAATTTTAATTTGTGAAATTTACTGTTTCCACTATTCTTTCGTTTTTGCCTTGTAGTGATGGACCTGGCCTATCAATAGTGATGAAACGCTGAAGACACTTTCGGTTTTTATATAACTAATTAGTGCTTCGACGATATAATGGGATGCAGTTATTGTTCGACATTCCATTTGTTTTTCCATGCTTCTTATAATAATTGTCTGATTTCTTAACCTACTGATCTGTATCCAGCATTCTTCTAATGCAATGTTATGGATTTTGTTGATCATAACCTCCATAGAAACACTTTAATCGCAAAATCATATTAAAATTCCATCAACCAATATCTAATAGTAGTCATCAAAGGTGTATAGTTTGTCACAGAACTATTTCAGTGAAAATATTCTAAGTTTCAAAATATAATTTTAGTTTCTAAAATTATAAGCAAGAAAACTCCAAACTTCGAGTCAATATTATTGTCTGCTAAAACTATATTTACGAATTAGACACTCATAATAAGCTGCCTTAAAAATAAATGATATAGACTATTCGAAAATATAATTTTTACAACACAAATCACCCTGTCGGATCGGGTTAACCAGTAAAACCATTGAAATGTCAAGATATTCCTGTAGTTCTCAACGGAGAAATTGCTATGCATATTCTAAAGTTCTATTCCAAGTCCATGTCCATGTCTTCTATTTTATGCAATTCTGAATTCATGTATTATTTAAATTGGTAAGAGACCTCACTCTTGCGAAGAAATACATTATTTTTCATTTTTTCATTTTCCGTTTTAGTCGAGATATCGTCGTCGTACAACCGAAAATGGAAGCCCCTGTATATTTAAGAACATTAAATTCGTCAAATATATTCAAGGAATTTACTGCAAAATAATGAAATAACGTGTAAACATGTCAATTAATGTTATAATTCTCATTTATACTTGAATGAGACGTTTACAAGGCGATCCATTGGATTTTTAAGGGACAAAATTAACCTATTGAGGCAGGTTTTTTATTATAATACATACGTTGAAAAATTAAAACAAATTATGAACACGCAAATGCAATTTCAGCTTTTGAAAATTAAATATGTATTTTAAAGTAGTTTTAAGAAAACTGTTAATTAGACATGTAATGTCGAAGTGCACATACAAAGATCGGTTAAATTAACGAGAATGTTTAAATGATTAATTTGTGGAAAACACGAATTAAAAGCGGAATACAATGACAAAAATCGAATTTGAACATGTTAAATAATATTAAAAAGTGTATAATTAAAAGTTGAAGTGTTTGATTGTTGAATTATAATATTTTTGTACTGCTAAATCAAAATTTTGTACATTTAAATTCGATTTATCTTTATGTGTAGTAGAGAATATTCGTTTAAATTTTCAATTATTTCATCTTTATATATAATATTTTTTTAATATTGAGTTAATAGTTTTTTCGTGAATAAGTGTATATAAATATGGTATTACAATGAAGGAATTTTAGATGAATATGGAGATCCAATTGAAAGAGTTTTGCACTCTATATGGATCTCGTGATCCATAAGAGTTAAATAGAGGGTAAAATTAGAGAAAAAAAATATTATTAAATATAAAAAAATAAAATTCATATTTTCAAATTTAAAATCGATTTTTCTCCATTTCCTTTTCTTTGTTTTCTAGTTCTACTCGAAAAGAGGAGCTAAAATAAATTTTACATTCTCCTTATCAATTTTTCTCCTCGACGAGATGATGGTATCAGGTTTTTCGTTCCTTCCAAACCGTTTTTATCTTTGTTTTCTTAAAATAATTAAAAAAATATATATTCAATAAATTGTACGGTTTTATTGTAACTCCAACTGCACGTATTATTTATTAAACGTTTTGAACTAAAAAATGCATCATCAGTGCCAAAAAAAAAATAGAAAAAGAAAAACGAAAAGTGAAATCAAAAATCTAATTATGCCATTTAGCAGACGAAAAAACTAGCTGGCTCTAGTAGAGGGGTGCCATTGAGAGTAAAATTTCTTTAAACATTAACATGTTTAAATAGAATCAGAAAAAATTTAAACAATCGGTTCTTTTCAAATAATTTTGCAAAAATATTCAGAATTTTTTAAATTTGAAAACATGACTTTACAGAACTCACAAAGGCACAACTTTTCTGTAATTTAACAATTTTTGTGTGTTTTATGGTTGACGAGGTCCCTGTTGTGCATTCGTATCCTAAACAGACAGTATATAATTTTATGATTTTTTTTTCTCGTAAAAACGACTTGATTTTTATAATTTTAGAATTATTCTATTGGCAAGTATTTAAAATTATGAATTTTACATATCATGCTTACGATTTTTCGCTACCCATTACAAAAAAAACAGAATTAAAATTTAAAAGATTGGTTTCGACCTTTGAAATTTAACAATAACAAAAAAATCGTGCACTAACATGTCAATTAATGTTAAAACTATTTTTTAGCTTAAACGAGACATTTACAAGGATCCTCGTTATGTTTTACCAAAAAAAACACAAATGTCCTTACCAGGTAGATGCACACTCCAATTATTACGATATTAGGTTAATTATTCTAGGAATTGAATGAAATAATGTATTTGTGGTGTATATAGACGTTAATTTACTTGAACCATGTAATGCAGACCTAAACCTACGTAAATTCATTGCCAGGAATTTATAAAACGTCACCAACAAGGGAATCCTTACACAGAAGCAAATATAATTTCTAAAATTGAAAACTATAAATTGAACATGTCAGAAGAAGTTAAGCCGATTTTGTTTTGTTTCATACAAAATTTGAAAAAGAACTCTTTCAACTGAAATCTTACCTATACAAATAGTAGGTGACACAAAAACTAGAACACACAGTAACAGTTAGTATAAGTATGTTAATAATTGTTGGTAAACATTTTTTGAATAAGTATTTGAAAACAAATAAAAACCAAAAGTTGAAGGGAATACAGTAATTCGGACTCGAGAAAAGTTAATAATGAGTCAAAGTTCCATGATGAGCCATGCATTACCAAATCAAGGTGTACTCACACTAACCCATTTTCTCCTGATGTATTTGCTATCTGCACTTCAGGAGAAAACTTAGTTAAGAGGCTTTGGGGAATGGAGTATGCACGAAACCGGAGGACTTTGGTAGTCACGACGAAAAATTCCTTTGATAAAATTGATTACTATGAACATAATAGCTCCCACACCATATTTTAACAGTGTGCATGCACCAAAAAATCACACCTTACTTTTGTGAGGCCAGCATGCATATCTGAAAAAAATCAGAATTTGTTTCTGAAAACTACTATGTACATTCCATTTCTAATTCCGTTGAACAAAGTCAACTTATTTTTGTTTATGATGATTTTTTGTATTTTGACGGCAAAAACTCAGAAATTTAAGATACGAGATTCAATAGCAATTCAATGGAAAGAATAAAATCATTCAGCAGAAAATTGCAGGAGAAATTGATAAAATTGTTAGAAATTTTTAAGGGCAGCCTGCAAGATATGAAAAAGTGGAACAATGAACTGAAAAACTAAATCACTTGAAACTTGTGAAATTTTAAAAACTAGAGGAATTTCACACCTACATTACACAACTAAATACATAATTTTTCATAGAAAATCGAAGGAATTAGATTGAAAATTGACTTGATGTGCCATATAACATTTTAATGGACAATTATAACATTAGATTGAATTAGTTTTTTTATTGAATCCCTTATTTAGATGAAATCATAGACATATAAAAGGTATTTACACCCGTTTCTACTTCAAAACTGTAAACACAGGTGCAGCAAATGCTTGAATATCTTGTTTTTTTTCTGTGTTTGAAATAGTTCATGAGTAAGAAAAACCAAACAGAGTTATTTCATATTGAATTTATTTTTTTTCCGTATGTGTATGGACAATACGGGTATTTCGTTCATTTTTAATTTGCGTGGAAAGCTACCCACACAAAACACCAACCAGTTCGAAATCCGTTTAATCGACCGAGACGTTTACAGGAAATTGTTTTCAACGTTTCACAAAAAAAAAACCCTATATTTGCCATGGAAAATTTAGGTTTTTTTTTGCAGTACGTATGTAAAGTATCCTGCACCTATATGGGCATTTGCATTTGTTCTTTTACCACTGACATATGTGACCCGTATAATTATTTGTTTAACAATCATACCTTTCAGTTTTAATATGTTCAAACTTATAAAGAAAATAATAACAATAGGAGAATTGTAATCTATTGTTACGCAACGCTCCTACTTATTACTACACTAGGTAGTTTTTCTTTATTTTCTTTATTGACCTAATCAATTTGCGTCCGAACAAATGTTTTGTCTAGGAGGTACCCTATGATTCTTGCCTAATCATCATTCTCATGGTTCAAATCTTAAAGTGTAAAAAAACTAGCAATGACCAGAAATTACGCAAGCTGGCTCCGGCATATTAACCTAAATGTGGCCTATTTTTAACGTAAATCGACATTCAAACCGAGATTAGGCAATAAAAACTTTTCACCATAGAGAACAGAGAGAAAATGGAACTGAATAATCAGAGATGCAGAACGTTTGCGTATTTGTTAACACATTAATAGCACGTTTTATTCTGTTAAAAAAAAACAATTATCTTACCAAGCTTATTGTTTTTATTTTATTTTCAAGGCAGAACATCCACTATAATCGGGATGTTCAATCAACGGGCCAATTGTAATTTATTTTAAGGATCTATGCCAAAAATCAAAATCGAAAAACCAATGCAAATAAAATTCCCGTGAAGACTTTTTGGATTTAAACGTTTCAACAATTTTACAAAGATGGCAACCTTATTTTGAGATCATTAATACTTTCGTATAAAGAAAAAACCTCAGCAAGTCTCTTGTCGTTTTGTCATTTAAAAGTGAGAAAATTGGGTATTAAAAACAAATATAAATGGTTCGTAACACGATAATGATCATCATTTGGAATTTTATGATATTTTGAGTAGGCGAATTAATGCGACCAGAATTTCTGCATTTTCAACGAATGTTCTTTCTTTCTTAATGGCAAAGTCAACCAACATAACTGTTGGTATTGTTCAGGAAGTAACCCACGAATATTCCACGAATTGTAAGCCCACCATTAAAAAAAGCTAAATCCGTGGGCAGGAATTTTCGGGAATCATATTGTGCGATCATTCTTTTTACCTGAAAATTTGAATGTTTGAATGCACAATATTTGGATTTATTGAAAACCACTATCTGCTTTGACAGACAATGAAAAGGAGCGTTACCCTGAAAACAACCTACTCTTCTAACAAAATGATACACATTATAATCTGCTCGTAAGGCAATTTTTAGATGATATTTTTCCTGAACAATGGATTGGAAAAAAAGGGCACATAGGGTGCAACCTGCACATTCTCGAATGTTGAATCTATGAGATTGGAAATACCAAAAAAAAATAATGTTGTTACCCTCCAAGTTCGAACGTGTAGGTAAAATTAAGTAGTGTCTGGTGGACCGACTTGTATTGTACACGTGCGATCATTGGTTTTTTTTAACCTAATTTACCTAATTTGTCGCGGAAAAAGACAGGTAAACATTAACTATTTCAAGTATTGCTGATCTAATAATTAGTGGTTCAATATTGATTGTCCCTAATGGAAGATTACGATGGCAATTTTAGTCGAATTAGGTGTAAATTTCGCACACGACGTTGCTGTCACACGAAAAGTGTCGAGTATTTTTAGTTAAACCATGTAAAAATTGTTTCCAGTTTATTTTTAAGTGATTCGTATAGGAAAAATCTATTTTTAATGTTTCATTACGTCAAATTCGGAAGAGCAAATGAACATTGTGTTTTTGCTTTATGACGTTGACACAGAAAAAGCGTCGAATAACTAATTTAATTAACAAAAAATACTTAGTAGGTATGTATTTCTCCATGTTATTTACGTATTTAACTATCGGTTGTTCTTTGGTTTGAATGTTTGAATGCAGTCTAGTTTAGTAGGATGTCGTCGCGTAAAATTCCAATGACATAAATAATATGGACTCGGCTTATTATTGAAGACAAGGCAAATATTTATTTAATTATAGGCTTACATGTCACGCTCTCTTCAGTATCGTCCAACATTGTTATTTTTAATCTTTTTTTCTGCTTTGCGAAATTATAGGTTCAAAGAACTTTCTACAAACAAGTGAAAGACATACATCCATTTTTCACATTTTCAATTGTAAATTCTTAAATGGATTAAGTATTTTGATGTATTCTGAATTCATTTTGGGATTGTAAGTCATCCTTAGAGTCATGTATATATCAAATAAAGTAACTGTTGTTACCTGAGCGAGTTTAAATTGTAGTCAAAATAAGAGTTGAATTCTGGTTCTGCAAATTCTTAGTAACGGTTCTTGCAGAAAGATAATCGGGTTTTGATTAATTGATTAATTCAAAACGAAATGTTAGTAGGGCATATGGTGATGGATCATATACAGGTTGATTTTTAAGTAATCGTATACAGAAGAGTCGCAGATTCCTTAGGTAAGAAAAAGGATAATTTAGGTTATGAACTTTGGTCCGCAAATTCATATTAACCGAACTACGGGGTCTTAAACTTTTATTTTATTTTTCTCCAGAAAAATATTTATATAATTAATATTAATATTAAAACATTTATGTAATATTTATGTAATTATGTATAGAAAAATAAAATAAAAGTTTATGACCCTGTAGCTTGGTTAATATGAATTTGCCGATCAGGGTTCATAACTCAATTAATTCTTTTTTTATCTAAGAAATCTGCTACTCTTCTGTGTTTTCAGTATTTAAGAATCACCCTGTATAATAAATCCATATAGGTAGATACGTTTTGGAATTGGCAAAAATATAATTCTGGCAGTGGTTATTACACGCGTCCCAAAAATGATTCGAAAACGTTAATTAGAGAAATAAGATTTTAACGGGAAGTTAAATAATGTATGTAGAACATAATAAAGTTTTATACTAGACTCCCAAAATATTAATTTTTAAAAATATAAACAATTTATGATAAATGAATCCTAATTAAGTTAACGGTTCCATTCGTTCATTACAATTGTATTAATAAATTATTTTTATTCAATTTTTAAATTTACTTATTGTATAGATAAAATTTAATTTATAATTTTTAAATATTACTACCAGGTTATTAGATTTTTTATAGTAAGATCTCTAAATGTTAACCCCTACATAAGCCTAAAATAGTACCCTTCCCTTGTCATGTCTTTAACCTATATTGGTAGTTCAACAATATTTATTAATAGATATCATTATCCACAATAATAAATATCTGGAATTTTATAGTATAAACATAGTAGTCAATGAAACAGGCTAATCAAAACAATCGCCGAAAAAATATTATAATGGACGCTAACCGATGATTATTTAAGCATAACGATAATCATGATCATTACCAGGCGATTCACAAAGAATTTATAAATGTTTAATTAACTACCATTTCAATATCATACTCAACATCCTTTATGAATATGTAATTGATTTTTTTTTTCACGATCCAGACTGAACATATGGTCTATCAATGAATATAAATATTGGAAGTCTTTGGACTTTTGCCAAAGTTAAAGCAGATTAAATATTGATTAAAATAAGGTAAAGTATGAAAAAGGGGACATTCCCTATGTAAACTTAAGCGGTCAATGTACTTGAAAATAGCACAAATTGAAAAATATACGAAAAAAAATTTAGGTTTGCAAATGCCGTGGGAGTTTTGTATATGAGTCATTGTGCGATGAGGAATCAGGTTTAGTATCGAAACTAGTATTATCAGGAAGACATTAAATATGAGTACATTTTACACCGTTACATTGAAATTTTAATTATTACAGGAAAATAACAAATAACAGGCGATATTTGTTCAAAAATAATAAATCTAATCTGATATTTGTTATTTGTCAAATCGTTAGGACTCGATTGAAGAATGTGTTGTTCAAATACGATCTTTGAAGTTTAGACAATCCACTATTTTTAGATATACGTATCTTTTTGTTAACAATTTTAACATTATGCATCTCCATCTAAAATTAACATAAAACACTAAAAAGGATTTTAAAATGCTGCACACGCAGGTAACTCCCACCAATTACACCGGGTCCAATTTTTTTATTTATCTTAACTGTTATGTCATGAAAAATTAAGTTATGTTGACCATCGATAACTTTTTTAAAACTTTTATGAACACTGCATGAGAAATTATGTTAAAGAGGAAATCGCATTTTTATGTTTTTTTTTTAATTTTTTGTCAATACTATATTCTACTGTTAATTTGTTTGATACACTTGCAACTTGATATTAGCCCATCCAAATTTCGACATTTATATTTTATGTATATAATATATTATTTATATTATTTAAAAAGTATGACATGTTAAACCCTGTTTTGGCGGCCAATTCGACTGTGTCGTATAACATGTACCGACTCCCTAAGAAATATTTTTTTAATATGTGAAAACAAAATGGGAATTTCAAGTAGCCATATCTGGAATATGAGACAATTCATTGTGTAATTCTATCAGTTTCAAATATACATATCGTCAGAAAACCATGTAACTCCATTATGTCAAAATTGTCAAGAGACATAAAGCTATTATTTATTGAGGCCCCCATGCACTGCGGTTTTGTTCGATGAACAAATTTCATCGTACAAAACTGACTAAAAACTGAGGTGTATGGTCATATCGGCAGTCGAACAAAACCGATGAAAGTAAAGTAATTTGTATGTAAGATTTGCTCAGCGACCTATCAAATCCGAAGGGTATGGCGCAAAGAAGAATTTGAAGCAAGAATTTGAAACAACTCCATTTTATCAGTGTTCGACGAACAAATTCGTTGAGCAAAATCGCAGTGTATGGGGGCCTTTAGTATTACAGTGCTACGCTAAAACATAGTATTCCCACTCTTACAATTAGTGAAAATAAAATAATGCACAATTTGTTAAATTTTTACTCAAACACCCTTTTCCGGATTATTTATAGTTTAAAGAAAATACACGTGAATCAAAAAAGCCAAATTGGGATTAAAATCCATAGGTATAAAACATAAAGCTGGATTGGCCTTTATTCCTTTTATCAACCTAATTCAAAATCGACAAAAAGTTAAGATACTATATTTTAAAGTAACACGGCAGAGGACAAACATTTTTTTTTTACATTTTAATCGCTTTTTAATACACTTTGAATTCTGCAATTTTTCAGGATGATCGACTCGAAGATCGACCACCGGATGAAATTAGAACCTTATTTTCGATAAAAAGTGGAGTTTTCGCGATTTTCTTACTAAGCCAACGACATGTCACAATGAAGAAGCACATTTTTACAAACGCAACTATTTTTTTTTCCAATTTAGTTTGTAACCTGTCAAATGAATTAACATAGCACCGTCTCGTGATTTTAATGTTCGTTATCCAAATATTCAATAGAAATGATGGTTCCTGAATAACAACAAAATGATTCCATTTTAAAATTTCCTAAACTACTGTTTTTAATTAACATCGTTTTCGATATGTTCTACCAACAGTGACGAAACGTCGGAAAATTTTTTCTGATTGCCCTGAAACCTGTCCAACCAATGCTTCAAAATTGCAGTGGTGTCCAATTTTTATACACCTGTAAACAAATGTGGCACATATTTCGTTAACACAACTTAATGGATATTTTATAGGCATTCAATTAAGATATTTACAATGCTACAATCTTCCTAATCTTCTCCCGCTGTGCTTCGATGACAATGATGAAGATTCACGATATCATTCATTAACAATATTCTACATTATCACCTCAATTAAACGGCCAAGGCATTCTTCATAAAAAAAAGAATGTTTAGCATTGTTTAAAATCATTCATTCATATATTCAACAAACTGGTATGATTTTTAAAAGTAGCATGCTACTTCAATTGGATTTTCCATTAACAAAAAGCATTCGAATAACTGATTCATATTTCGAGCAACGTCTTTAAGACGATGTTCTTGGACAAAAGTTACACAAAATCAATATCCTTGACGCCAACTAAGGTTACACGCGTGCACTTATCACACAGTACCTCTAATGTCGTAATTTGATGATGTTATTGATTGATATGATGATGTTTCTCGAGAGTCGTCTGTTATTTTTTGTTTCGACACAACTGTCGCCCTAAATCGGAATTTAATTTGTTATTTTTTAAACGAATTTTTCCGATGGAACGTCACCGCCGCCGTGATTTCCAAATAACTTGATGAATTCATTCTTAGTAAACACTAATTATGGCTTCTCTTGTGCCCATCAATGTACATTTTTGGAAACAAGGTCAAGATCTCAATTTTTTTGTATTTGTTAAGATAATTATCAAATATCCAAATTTTGATATATTTAATTATCTTTCATTCATTGACATTAGATTTTGGATAACGATATAATTTTTTGAGTAAATTTGTGCTCTTTATTGTATGAAACGAAATCGTTTAGCAAAAGATTAAGTCCGAAAATTGTTCTTTTTCATGTCGTTTATTATGTACTGGTGAGATTTGCGTCAGTAAAAATCCGCTTGTATAACGATACAATGCAATGGAAACACGAGCGAGAAATATTTAAACATAATTCTAATAACAAATGGAAATAGAACGTGCAAATTAATAATAAATACGGCAATTGGAAATAATAAATTTAATTAATATAAGTTTTACAAGGAAGGCTATTGTCGCACGAGATTGTAAATAGACGTTTTACAATAAAAGCTTACATACGCTTGCAGTCAAATGCAAATTAACGTCAAAATTGTTGACTACAATGGAAGGTAAAAATAAAAATTAATTTTCCATTATATTTTTTTAAAGCTTTTAATTCTTTTTTCCTTTGGATATGTAAGGAAAAATTTCAAAAGAAAACTTCTTAAATCCAATAAAGATTTTAAATACTATATTCGTATATCTACTATATTGATATGGATACAGGATTTACTGGAAAATGTAGGAAGTCTCTCGGTAATATAACGTACTCGTAAAAAAATGGATTTGTCTTTATTAATTGTTCTCATAAAACTTACCCTTGCGGAGATGAGTTTTTCAAAGTTTTATGGCCAAAGTTTTATTTCCCAATTAATATTTTTTCTACCTTATGAAATCTGATAAATTTTTATTCGTTCTTATACTATAAAGATCTATAGGATTGTGGAAGATGGAGGGCAGGCTACTCTTCAATTTTTTATCCAAAAGCTGTGAAGGAACCAAGACTTTTTAATTCGTGATGTTGATTATTTATTTTCTTGGTTATTAAGAGGGAAAATGGTACAGTTAATGAATGTCCATAAAATACGAAACGCAATTTAGACCGCATAGTATTACCATTTTACTATTTATATACCTATTATTATTACACAGGAAGCATAAC